>LPNX010779684.1:0-157532 GCA_001517045.1 Pseudotsuga menziesii
GTGTTGTATATCTTTATGAAATGTGTGTTAGATGCCAATCTAAAATGTAATTAGCATATGCATCAGTCAATGAATTCTGATTTCGTGGAATGTGATTGAATAGAATAACTTCAAAATTTCTTTCCAATAACCGAATTTGCATGAACTGACGTAACAGAATAGGATTTCGTACCTGATAAGCTCGATTGAGCTGGGAAACCACCAACTGAGAGTCTAGACGGACTTCAAGCTAGGTGATACCACGTGACAAAGCATCCCATAGAAGCTCAATTACGTGCCTATACTCAGCAACATTATTAGAAGCAAGACCTAAGCAAGCGCCTCCAGCGGCAACTAGTTGTCCTAAAGGGGAGTAAATGACCCATGCTGCTGAAGCTAGATTACAAGTGTGACATCTAGTGCCATTAGCGAACCCTATATACCTTTCAGAAGACATCTGCAACAACCAGCAGATAGTATAAAAAACAAAACCGACAACCTAATGTACATAAAAATACATACAGTAAAAATACATACAGTAAAAATACAAGAAAAAGTGCTAAGCCTAAGCATAGTACTTTTTCAGGTAGAGCCCATTTCTAGGCTCAGGCAGCTTGTTCCCATCAAAATCAATTAACTCATATGCGCCCTTTTTCAAGACTTTAGATACGACATAAGGTCCTAACCACATGGCCTTGAATTTTCCTGCCCCCAAGGGTTCTTTGTCTTGGTCCCAAAGCAAGACAAGTTCCTCCTCATAGAAAACCCGAGGTTTGACCGATTTATCATATTGAGTTTTGACCCTATTTTTATGAGCTTGATTAGCGGTCAGCGCATCTCTACGATGTTCATCAAGGTGTTCCAAATGTACCAGACGTTCTTCAAGCTCTGTCGTATCAGGTAACACATGAATAGCTATTTTTAGAGACGGGATTTCACACTCAATCGGAGTAACTGCTTCCACTCCATGAACGAGTTGGAAAGGGGAGAAACCCGTAGCAATTTTTACGTTAGTTCGGTAGGCCCAAAGAGCATGATATAGCATGATGTGCCAGTTAGAATGGGCTGCATCAATTGTATGTTTAAGGATATTCTTTAAAGTTTTGTTGATAGCCTCAACCTAACCATTTGCTTGTGGATAGTACGAAGATGAATGTTCTTGTCTGAATCCAAGCATAGTGGTCAGTTCTGTCATCATGTTATTTTGAAAATGACTACCATGGTCAGTGACAATCACTTTGGGTATACCAAACCATGCTATAATCTGATTGAATATGAAGAAAGTTGTTGTTTCCCCGTCGGCTTTAAAAGTAGGCATTGCCTCTGCCCATTTCGTAAAATAGTCAACAACGACAATGATGTATTTATGCCCCCCAGTCGAGGCTGGGTTGCATGTCACATAATCAATCCCCCATTTCATGAAGGGGCCTATCGAGACAACAGGAAATAACGGAGCAGGGTGTGACCGCATTTTCCTGGTGTAAAGCTGGCACGGATGACAGCGCTTCACTGCTTCCACAAAATCTTTGAAGATCGTGGGCCAAAAATAACCGGCACGTAGTATCTTCTGGGCCGTTGCTAACCCAGATAAATGACCCCCACACGCTCCACTATGGGAATCATTCAAGCCAATCTCCGCTTCCTCATGGGTAAGGCATCGACGCAGAATGGAATCTACCCTTCTTCGATATAATGTATCTCCTATGATGAGGTAGTTCTTGTCATGAAGGCGTAATTTATGTTGTTCCTCCCGTGAGGAAGCTGCAGGATACTTCAAAGTCTGGAGATATATAAGAATATCCCCATACCAAGGATCAGAGGTGGATATCAAGAATATGTGCTCATATGGGAATGAGTCATCTTCAACGGCTACATCTTCTTCAGTGGGAAATTTTGCTATAAGTTCAGCAAAAACTAAGGACTTCTTAGACTTAGCGGACTGAAAATCCAAGTCAAACTCTTGAAGAATGACTATCCATTTGTTAAATTTCCCCCCAACAATTCGTCGGGATAAAACATATTGAAACGGATTCACATCTGCCACTACTGTCGTAGTCCTCAGTAAAATGTAGTGACGTAACCTCTTAACAGCATAAACGGCTGCTAAGGCTAATTTCTCAACGTGGGAGTATCTAAGATCAGGTCCGGCCAAAGCATGACTAAGATAATAAATGACATGCTCTACAAGCTTATCGTCCTCCTAGACTAGTACTACCCCAATGGTCGACTCAGACGCGGCCAGATATAATATAAAATCCCTAGAATAATCTGGTGGATGCAATAAGGGTGCCGACAAAAAATATTTTTTTAATGCCTCGAAAGAAAGTTGTGCGGTTTCATCCCATACAAATGGGGTGTCCTGTTTGAGTAAGCACATGAAACCCTTAGTAATATTGGCATAGTTAACAATAAAACGTTGAAGAAAATTAGACTTTCCTTGCAGGCTTTGAAGTTTCCTAATAGAACGAGGAGGAGGCAGATTTACAATGGCCTCAACTTTCACTAGATCCACCTGGATGCCTCTACTAGAGACAATGAACCCGAGCAATATTCCTGACTCAACACAGAATACACACTTGTGGGGATTCAATCATATTTTATAATGTCTGCATCTCTCAAATATCAACCATAAATGATCTGGATGTTGAATCCTCTTATGAGAATGTGCAGGTAGATCATCAAGGTATGGTTCGACAATGGCTTTAATATCATGGAAGGCAAAGTTCATAGCCCGTTGAAATATTGCCCCAACATTTTTCAATCCAAAGGGAATTTTCTTGTACGCGAAGGTACCCCAAGGACAAATGAAAGCAGTTTTATGTTGGTCTTCTGGTTTTATTTGAATTTGATTGTATCCAGAGAAACCATCCATAAATGAGAACACTTCACTTCCCGCACAAGCATCTATAATCTGGTATATAAATGGCGTGGGATAGTTATCCTTAGGACAGGCTTTATTAAGGTCTCTAAAGTCCGTACAGACGTGAATAGTCCCTTGCTTCTTATCAACAGGAATAGGGTTGGATACCCATTCTATCAAAGCTATGGGATAGATAAAACCAGCCTTCAACAACTTTTCAACTTCAGCCTTCATAGCCGCCGCTTTGCGCGGGTTAACAGGTCTTAACTTTTGTCAAACCGGTTTGGCATCGGGATATGTTCGGATTTCGTGTTCAACAATCGATGGATCTATGCCTGGAATCTCCTCATATGACCAGGAAAAGACATCACAGAATTACTTAAACAGGGAAGTATAGATAGCAATCTCTTCAGGAGAGCAATTTGCACCTATGTATATGTTTTCCACGACATCAGGATTTACAGAGATGTTAATAGGTATAGTGGCAGAAATATTTGCCATATTCCCCTCGGCAAACATTCCTTCCCTAGGCAAGGGATTGATAGGTGTATCAACATCTTCTGACAGTCTCAAACGAAACTCTTGATTTTCTATTCTGCTTAGTTCTGGAAGAAAATAGGAACGATGATGAAGATCCTCACAAATCTTACCACGTCCACTCATGGCTTCCAAAATGGCTTCATCAGAAGGTAAAACCATGTCTAAAAAATCTATAGAGTGTGAAGAGTTTTCCGCCCATGTGGGAAAATAGACTTCTTCCAGATCTTCTGAGACTGTTAGAGGATCTAAGATGGGATCAACAGTGGCTTGAGTGATAGCTTGATAATCTACCTCCACTGCCGCTAAGGGCACGTCTGGTTCGTGGGGGGACGGGAGAACCCAAGGATCAATCCTATCAACAACCGTAGCTATGGACCTCCCCACACTAGTAGAACCAATATAATTAACTGGGGCTGGAAGATCAAATGTGCCCATCAGTGATGTGTACATTCCATCCCCCAAGCTCTGTGCAGCAGGTTTGACCTGATCAACCAATGGCACAGTGGACTCATTAGACTCTAAACGGCCTTTTCGAGTATAATCAAGTTGATCAATAGTAACCAACTTTCCCTCATGTGGAAAAACCACTACACGAAAAATGTCCAACGCAATAGCGGACATCGCATAAGTCCAGTTCCTTCCCAACAGCAGATTATAATCTAAAGGATCATCAATCACTTCTACCTCAACATACATTGCTTTCCCTGCTAGGTTAATTTCAAAAGCCGGCAGGATACCATGTGGACGGAAGGACCTTCCATTGAAAACAGTAAGTAGAGTGTTTGACGGGACCAGCTCTGGGGATCCGAGAGCTTTCCAACAGGTCAAGGACATAATGCATGTAGAAGCACCCTCATCAACAACTTCCCTTCCAATGGTCTTTCCACCATGGATGACATCTATTGATAAGGCCACATGGTAAGGTAGTCGAATTTTAACATCAGACAAATGAAACTTCACCATGAGACTCGACGAATCCATGCTGCTTAAAGCTGCTAAGAAGGCATCCTGCTGAGCGGGACAACTCTGTAACACCTCTAAAGCTGACATTGCACATAGGGTTTGAGCTAAATCTTCAACCACGGAGTAGCTTGAAGTAGCCCTAGCGTTAGGGTTATGCAAGGTCTTCTTGAAGACACCTTTTGGTATCTTCGGCATAGTTTCAGTAGGCTTCTCTGTCGTGAGAGGGTTAGAAGTTTCACCTACAGCTTTACCCTTCTCAGAAGTCTCTTTCTCATAATTTTTATTCCTCGTCTGTAACAAAGTCGAAGATCGAACCATGTTGATATAGTTTGGGTCAGGGGCATTTTGAGTGCCCCCTGCTACATTAGAAGCTGAAGCAGATTTCTGTCCTTGGGGAAAAGGATCCTTCAGGATAGCCGGTTGTTGAGCTTTAAGCAGCTTCTGGGCTTGTTCCATAAGGGGACAAAGGTGAGTAAGGTGGTCCTCGTGGCACAACTTACATGGGAACTTGACCTTCTTCTTTTCTTTCTTGCCCCCATCAGCATTGTTCACGGGATTTTGCTTGTTTTGGTTTCTCTCTCCTTTCTTTCCTCTCTTTTTCTTCCCACCGGGCTGTTGATTGCCCTTCTGAGAGGTTTGTGCAAAAACATTTGCACTCTGGGGGGAGGGGGCAGCCTTTGCTTCCTCTGCCGTAGACTGCTTGACAGACAACTGATGAAGTTGCTTAGCCAAAGACTCTACGATGGGAGAGTTAACGGACCCAACCACACCATCGGCGTGGGGTCCAGGCTTAGGCTTCTCCGCATTGTGCATAGGCCTCAATGCCTCAGGGATAATCTCATACAAGATCCCAGATTGTGAATAAATCAAATCTAGTTGCTGGGCCCTGAGAATGGCTTCTTCTTCATTCGTCACTCCTGAGGTGGATACGTCCTTAGATATGTAGGGCAACAGGGATTTAAGGAACCATTCTAAAAGGAACTCGGGAGGGATAGTGGCTTTTATAAGGCTCTTTTGCCTCCTCCACTCTTGGATGTGATCCGAGATGTGGGTAGCCTTGTTCAGCCTAAAGGTAGATAACAAGTCTGTTCCGAAATCATATCGGACCGAAGGCTGAAAGTGGCTAAGAAATGCACTAGCCAAGTCCCAGAAACTACTGAAAGCAACAGAAGGCAATTCAATATACCATTTTGCCGCGGTACTTGTTAAGGTTCTTTGGAACAACCTCAACCTAACAAAATCTTCATTCAGTGAATTCAAAGAACACCATAAATGGAATGTGGTGGCATGAGCCCCTAGATCTTCACCAACTTTGCCCTCGAATTTAGGGATGTCCGATGGCAATTTGGTGGGAACAGGTGGCCATGAGGGGTCATGTCTCACTGGGTCATTCATCAATTTTGACAAATCTGGCAAGTTTAAGGTTGCCAGGAATGGAATTTTGGGTCGAACTGGGGCACTAAATGTGCCAGTGTGGGGATTAGAGGGATCTACCCCCGAATTCCCATAGGTAAAAGTGGGGTTTCCCCCTGCCACCGGTTGCGAAGTGGGTAGATTACTCTAAAACGGATTCCATCCGTAAGCCACAAGATTTTGTGTGGGAGGGGCAGCATAAGAAGTTCGGGCCGTCCCAATAGAAACAGGGGTCTGAAAGACAGGAGCTGGTATCCCTCTGCTAAACAACGAAAAGGGAGAGCTCGTAAACGGGGCCAAAATCAGAGTCTGGAAACTTTTCCCATAAGAGGTATTGTTCCCAAACTGCACTCCTACATACGAAGGTGATGGGCCTATGTATGGAGTGGATGGGGGAATGTGCCCCCCACTCCAAGGAAATCCTTGGACAAACGTTGAGGATCCTACCGGACCGCTCTGGGTAGTATATGGAAAGAAATAAGGAACAATAGGTATACTAGGGATCCCAGTAACCATATCACCAGAAGTACCTGCTAGGTTTGAGTGAACCGGTGGTTGAACCACCCGGCTCGCTGGAGTCAAAGGTGTAGAAGGTATACTAGATCTAGGGGCACTTACCGGGGGAGGTAGTACCCCTTCAATCGGAACGGATGAGGTGAACAAAAAAGAACTTTCTCCTGTAGAAGACATAATCCTACCCACAGGGACACCTAAAACAGGTGAATTAAAAGGTTTAACCTGAACGATCACAGGATCGTTTAAATCAGTCAAGGGTGTGTTAAAATTCCTTGCAAACTCGTCAGTCTGCAAGTCTTCTATCTCAATTGTATCAAGATCAAAACAGTTAGCTATAAGTTCTGGCTCACCTAGAACTTCACTTATTCCTACCGGTTCAAATGAGCCGTTCGTGTCCAATCTCCGCCTTTGGGGTGGAGGTTTAGGCTCCAATGTGACGAGAGGAGGAAGGTTTCGCAACCTTCTTGACCTTCTTATAGGTTGGTCCTCCACGATTGAAAATTTGACAAATCAAATCCTAAGGCCAACTAAACACAGGAAAAACCACAGAGCACACATTATAAAAATCCTAAAGCCTCAAACAATCAATCAAGGGTGAAAGATATGCTTTCCCGAAGAAAGCTGAAGAACGATTACTTGGCGTCCTTGAAGTGGTTCTTAGGCACAAGTGGAGGAATCACCCATCGCCCTCCTACACTTGCAACAAGGGTTACCTTCCAAGCCCGTCCAAGGTGAACCAGAAATAACCTTCCGGTTTACCTAGGTATGAACCCTAAATGTCAAGAGACTAAAGGCTACCTTAGCTATACCAACAGTTTGGGGGGACAGTCGCAAGCCTAACTCATACGCATGGGCAGGGTAGCTGAGCTCGAAACTCTGTATAGGACAGAATCTCCATATGCGTAAAAGTCCTGATTTACGTTTTGACAAGGAATCAGAGGGTTATCTCCTCAGTCCAATGCCTTCACGCGGCCTCGTGCTTGACTCCCTTTTGAGAGGAGCTTCCCAGATACAATTGTTAAAGTCAAGGATTTACCTAAAGAAAGGTCCACTACGTCTGAATTTTAAAACTTATGGGAAGTTTACACTTCCTATCCCATAAGTCTATCCTAAGCTAGTAGGTGAAAGGCCCCTAAAAATAAAAATTACTAGTAAATTTTAATTATTGCGTTCATTTTAAAGGGCTTTTTCTTACTCATAAGGAAATGGAGTAATGAACTATGGTGTTTTTGACTCGATAAGAAATAAAAAAAGTAAAGGTGTATTCTTTTTTTCAAAGCAAATTACCACTATTAAAGCAAACTTCTTTTTCTTTTTGTAAATATATATTGATGAACAAATGCAACGATAAAGAGAAACTAAGGCTATATTTTTTTTTAGTTTTTGAGGTTATATTTAAAACTGAAAATGAAAACTACTTATGCAAAAACAAATGCAAAAGCTTGAAAATGTTTTCTTTTCACCTTTTAAAAATGCTCAAACGCTACCATGCGCCTAAAATGCACTAAACTTGAGTATACTTGGATCAAATCAACTGTATAAAATAAGCAAACTGAAGTAAATAGGTGAATAAAACCAAGAATCAACCAACAAAGGGAGACGGGAACCCTAGCTTGGGTGGGTACAATGAAAAAAAATCACTGTAAACTCACAAAGGTAAGTGACAAACCAACCACTATCAAAAGATAGACTGGAAAAACAATGCCCAAAACCCTGATCACTGATTCGGACAGAGACACTTCAACCTATAGCCCAAACAGGCCAACCTACTTCAAAATGCAAGCAGAAGACAATCCAAACAAAAGAAACCCAAGGTATTTACAAGAAATCACCAAGGTCTTCAGACTAACTGCACAGTATCCATAAAGAAAGCCAACTAACAAACAGGAATTACACAAAGATAGGGACAAGCAAACCCTAGCCTAAAAATCCTTATTTCCAGGCTTGTACGCGACTGTGTATAAGGGAAACTCACGTACTATACGTGACTATCCAAGAGAGAAACCCACGTATGCAGGCCTCTGTACGCAACTGTGTAGCAGAGCAACCCGCGTACAGGTACAAAAAATTTCTCAAAAAATAAGAAAAATCCACAAGGCTTTCAAACACTATGATAATTATGAACCAGGATAAAATACCACACACAAACTTCAAGGCAAAGACTGGTCAGGGGTGACAGAAACAACCTACAGTAGTTTGGGCTCCCCAGCGAAGTCGCCAGTTCTGTTGTATAGGAATAAACACCTTATAACCGAAGGTCTGGGGTTACCAACATACTCATAAAACTTGCAGGCAGTCGACCCTAGAGTACAGAAAAGGAAATAAGAGGATAGAAAATACTCACCCGATACACGACGGTTGATCCTATCTTTGTCCTCTTCCGCTCTGCTTCTCCTCCAAAGCCTTCAAGGATGCTTCTCCTTCACCTGTCAAGAGCAAATCCTCCAAGTGCAAGATGATATATGTATATAAAACAGGTCAGATAAATCATACACAAAGTGCTTAATCATAAGTATTCATCAAACCATGATACATGAAAGACATTCAAGACACATATGGAAGAAGGATTCTCTTTATTAACAATAATGAATGAGTTCAGATTCCAACCCAACACCTGAGACAAGGACTCCTCTGCAACCAAAGGATTCTGAGTTCCACTGCTCCAAAGACTTCTGAATAGACTCCACTAGCATAACTTTGCTCTCCAAGTATGATTCATTAATACCCTCCCCAAGGCCTTTATTTATACTTAGTGAAATAAGATACTTTCGAGGGTTGAGGAGGTTGAGACAGTTAAGGTGATTATGGTTAAGGGCTTAACAAATCTCAAATAATCGCGATTTATTATTTTTAATGTCAAAGGAGGGTGTACGCGGGTATTAGTACTGGAAACTCGCGTATGACACGCGTGTTGCTCTAAGGGGAACCCGCGTAAAAATCTGTATGCGAGATGCAATTACCGATACTCGTGTACAACACACGGCATGCTTTAATAAAAGGCATGTATGTACGCGAGTTGCATATAGGAAGAGGCGCGTACAGTACTTGACATATTTAAAGGTAAAAATAACCAGCTGGATGGATGATAAATTTAATTCATAATATGCCCATCTATAGTGTTTTAGGCAACCTTCAATCCATAAATGTCCTTTTGTGTGCCAACATAGAGAATATCGGCACTCGGACGGAGAAGTGCCATATAGGTAGATAACACACCCTAGGGAAATGTTCAAAGGATGTTAAATATTCCTTGGAAAAATGCTAATATTCTCCAAGAAGAGTGTATTATAGGGAGGTGTGCCATGGAGGTTATATCCACAACATACAACCAATTTATCTTCGAGAAACGTGCATTAACCAAATACCATGAATTTTAGATTTTACCTTCTAAACAATATGTTGTTTCTCTCCAAACAATAGAAACAAGGAAGTGTACCTTAGGGAAAAGTGTCAACCTCTTGAATCCATGAAATATTATTATAATGCATGCTTACCCCAACATGTGATTCGAGAGATAGAGGGAACTTTGAAGAAACCACTCCAATGAGCTATGACACTCTAGCATTAGACCTCCAACAATCTTAAATCATCCTCAAACTGTGTGTGCAAGGCTAGCAATATATGAGAAGTTGATACATGTGTGAAATGTTAGCATATATTATAGGGTGCTCACATTATAGGCATACAACTATATGAAATACATTATTTTTATGTTGGAACCTTGCAAACGAGTCAAAGTGCTAGGGTGTTCCACCTCAATGAAGATTTATCACAATAAAACCTTAGAAACTATAGCAAAAATTCCCTTTAATTTTATGATCACACCAAGGAATGAATTACTAACACTTAAAAACTAGGAAGACCCTAAGTTGATGGATTCCCACATGCTCAAAAGCACTAAGTGTTAAGTAATTCCACATCACTTCAAACATGCCATCACTACTACATCATTGAAGTTTAATCATTTGGCACATGCTATCTTATCCACTAGACCCCCAATAGAAAATTTCATCCCACATATGGAAACATCAAATCAACCATAGGAACAAACATCTCTAAACCAAAACACAAGTGTACCCCTTGTCCATTCAAACATTGAAAAATGTGATCCTATAGGTTCGATCTGTGTGACAAAAATTCATAGGTGTTGTGATGAAAATCACTAGTGCAAGCCTCATACAACATGAGGGGTAACAACTCCAAAAATATCTATCTATTTCTAAGCATATCATAGTTTTCTTAGCTAGCTATAAATATTTCTACATAATTTAAACATAGTTTGAATACATAGGGACAACTAACCTAGATGCATATTTTTTACTACAATACAAATACTTTACAATTCCAATTTTTTTATAACAATATCTTGTCAACCACTTCTATAGAAAATTACAGGTGACCATTATTGTTGAACATGGATATATCCAGATGAATTAGGACTAAAATTATCATCATATATTTTCACTTATAGACATCATCAAGTATGGCGTCCACAAAGTTGATAACTATTTGTCCTTTCATTGAGCATTGCATATGTTGAATTCTTTGAAATATAAATGTATGTAGTCTAGGAAATTCATCGCACTCTATTCAGATTTGGTCTATCACAAAGTTCTTAGGCCACCTAATTCCCTATTGAAGGTTTCTGGTAGAAAGATTGTTGGAAGAATATCTTAATTTGAAACTATATTATGACTAGGAGGGAATGATACAAAGTCATAAGTATGGGATTCTTAACCCTATTGATCCATGAAACATATAAACCAATCTATTGGCAGGGTGGAATTTACCATGTGCAAATAGCAGGGTTACCCTTGGTGAAAGGTCCCAATTAGACCCAATATAGTTTAGAATAGGAAAACTATCTAGATTTTAACTCGGCAACCATTATGGTTTTGAGATTTATCAGTTGTGGCCCAATCCACCATTTAGGGTTTTTTAAATGCAATATATGAAATGAAACTAATATATGGATGCAGAATGTAGAATGATTCCCAATATAGCTAACATAACCGAGTCAATTCTTAATCTTCAATAAACAATTACTACATGAGCAAGAACAAAAACATAAATAACTAGATGCACACTAGAATAGTCTTGAGAAATGAACACCTTATTATAGTCACTATGTCCATGGATATAGTGCGAGCATTCTAGAGACAAATTAGAGAAAGAAATGCTACTTCTACAATAGAACAATCTATAGTGCATAAAAAAACATTCTCATGGCAATTTTGGATTGCAACCAGGCTAGCAAAAAAAAGGTTCCACAAATTGAGTTCCCAGAATTGAAATTCGTCTACAAAATAACTTGACCAACAATGGATTATTCTCATTATAAATTTGCAAAAGAGTTTTATATAAATTTTAGAAGCATAACGCCCCTCTCTCAAGGTAGGACGTCCCTATTAACAAGAATTATGGATGGCCCTAGGCTTTCCAAATTGCTATAACCCTTGGATATCCCTCTTTGAATTTCCTCACTGATTTGTTCCTTTCTCTAATAATAATTTATTGAATTTGAAGTATACATAATTTTGATTTAATGAGGTTATTTCAAATTTTACCGTCTTCATTATTTGAATATCCAATACAAGTTTGAATAATTAAATACATGATTGTTTTCTTTTGGAACAATGATAAGTATAATTTCTCTGCCTAAGATTTATAGATGTACACATGTAACTTCTTGTGTTTCACATGCTTGATGTAAGTCTTCATTCTCTGTCATATGGCTATATATATGCTTCCATTAAACTTCTCTCATTTCTTATCATTGCAGGATGAGTATGCCCCTCTAGATAACATTGGTGGAAATCCATTTTTCGTGGTGCTTATAATTTGTGTCTCTCCTATTCTCTCTTTAGTGTTCATTGATCCTTTTTAGCACATGTACCAAGGTACCATCAGAATAAGATATACAAGTTAAGAATATATATAAAATCCAAACCATACTTTAGAAATTCGAAATTAGCATAAATAAATTATTTCAAAACCTAGCAAGTTTTTCAAGTTTACTTCCCTAAGTTTAAAAATATTTGATAGGATATGATCTTGGTCACCTTGACCATGAATTTATTGACATATTATATGAATTGTGGTTCTACCAAGTCTTTGGGTAATTCCATAACTCAAGTTGATCCTTTTGCCATTTCTAATGCACCCATTTTTAGTTTCTTCAATTTCTAGACCTTATGGTAGGTTGTATGAGAAAACTTATAAGAACCAAGTTGTAGATCTCATTGAGAACTTTCCAATTGTGTAAATAATACCCAAAATGGAGGTTAGATTCAAAACTTATGGCCAAAATATCAAGGCCATATTTCACTATATCTCAAGTTAATGTTGTGTTGTGGGAGTCAATTTTGTATTACAGGTTGATGCTACTTCAAGATGCGAGATGTCACGGTTTGAAATATATTGGGATTGCAATTTATGGCAAGTTGAAGTTGTTCCTTGGTGCGATGTATCGCAAGTTGAAGCACCTCCACCATGCGATACATGAAGGCTCATCTTATAGTCTCGCATCTTACATTAGAGTCATTTTGAGGTCTAAAATGGGGCTCATAAGAAAAGAGTCATTGATGAATTGGAACTCAATAACCAATAGAATTTCAAGAAAAAGAGTCAACAATAATCGTTGACTTGGCATATTTGTCATTAAAAAACTAATCTCCTTATGGTTTTACTCAAATTTCGAGCATGAGCACTTGTTGGATGTGGAATTGAGATCTACATGTAAGAAATGCTCTTGCTTGAAATTTGAGTAAAATAAGTAACACATTTCTTTTGTGTGTTCTCATTTTTTGTGGAGCGGGGTCCATCAAAAGTATGCAACACAGATACTCATTAGAGAGAGAATTGAGTTCCACATCCAACAAGTGCCCTCACTCAAAATTTGAATAACACCACAGGCAGATAAGATGAAAATACAAATAAAAAAAGTAGTTTTTTCTATTTTCCTAAAAATATAACTCTTACTTTATTATTTTCCTTAAAAAAACAATTTTAGAACTCAAAATAACTCTTATGATCACCCCCTTGCCCAAGGTTTGAGCATTGGGAGGAGGGGGTGGCCGGTGGATTCTCCGCACTGAGCCCCGACTTCACGCTTTTTTTTATTTGTCTGGTTTTAGTTATAATAATTTTAATGTTAATTTTTATTATAAAAACGTTTAATTTTAATTTTTAAATTGTTTTAAATAATACTTAATAAAAATATTTATTTTTAATATGACATATTTTAAATATTGTTTATTTTTCATGTTGTATTTTTTATTTTTAAAAATTGTTTTTAATATTATTTATTTTGATATTTTGATATATTTTGGAAATTTTATTTATGTAAATTTTAAAGTATTTTAAATTTTAAATTTTATTTTTAAAATTTTTTAAAAGTGGTTAATTTTTTTGTTTTTGTTTTTTAATATTGTTTAAAACCAGTTTTAATTTTCAGGGAGTTTTAATTTATTTATCTTTTAATTAGTTATTCTAATTTTTATTTATTTACAAATTTTCTTAAATTTTAATGTTTTTTTTCAAAAGTTTTATATATTTAAAAAATATTATTTTTATTGTTTTTAGAAAGACAAACTGTGTTTTTTAATATTTTAAAGTATTTTTTAATTTATATATTTTTAAAAAAATTATATATATTTTTAAAAAATTATCATTTTTATGTTTTTAAGGTGTATTTATTTATTTTTCTGAGGCTATACATGGTTTCAAAATACCTTTAATTTTAACTTGATGGAAGAATGAATGCCATTGATAACATCTCTTTTCAATTTAGGAGTTGATTTTGACATTTTTGTTGCAATGATGTTAGTTGTGAATACCATAGTTTCAAACAAGATGTAATTTTAACCCCGAATAAAAATGAGGATGATTCGTGAGGACCACTTTTTCAATTCAAAGGTTGATTTAGGATACATTGCAAATTAAACTATTAAATACATAAACATATTCAAAAGTTAATATAAAAACAAGTCAAATGTGATTATGTTAATATGTAGTTGTATAATTGCCTTGCCATTACACCAATTATCTTTTTTTTTTTATAATTGTTATTTATTTTATAATTTCCATTGTTGCCATTTGATTCATGTTGACATAAAGTGTCAGATTGTTTTATTTATTTTATGTTAATGTATCTTTATTAGTATATAATTATGATGTAGTATAATTGACATTTATAAGATTTATATATTAGAGCATTGGTCTTGTCATTAAGACCATATTTTATGTTTGTTGACATGTTTAAATTATATATGAGAGTATTTAATAGTTTATATAATAATAATGATGAGAACGAGAATAAGAATAAGAACACTTAAAAGAGTATATTGTATTTTTGTTATTATTATTGTTTATTAAATGTAATTGAATTGAATTAATAAAAAGAGAATTATGATTTTCAATTATAAAAATATATATAACATTCAGTGATTGGTGTTATATTGGTTTTATATCTGGTATCAATGCATGGTTCAACTCTAAGATTTAATGCTCATCATATCACTTGTCAATCTTTGTTCATTTCATGTCGTGGTTAATGCGCTTCATTATAAGACTAATCCATGACGATTTTTGCTCATCACATCACTTGTCAATCTTTGTTCGTTTCATGTTGTAGTTAATGTGCTTCATTATAACATTAATCCATGAAGATTTCTTGTGGCACAAAAATCAGGTTATGCTCTTCACGCAAATTGGATATCAAGTGGGGCAAGCAATATGCACCCCGCATCAAAGTGTTTAATGCACCTTCCGCGGGGCTTCCTGGGGAACGATGATGATAGGGCAGGCAGGGCCGTGCCAGATGGATAATGGATCGATGCCCCATGTGGCCATCACGTGCCGAGCCAGATGGATTGATGCCCCATACGGCCATCACATGCCCTCCACCATCACGTGGGGGGCTAATATGCACCCATCGCATCATCTGGACAATACATGCCATGATCCACCATGGGGCCCCTGCATCGCATCGTCTCGCTGCCAAACGGACCACCCAAGAGCTTGCCCCATCCACCGTCCGTCGATATGGGACCCCGTCCATCGTCTGCCAGATACAGGACCTCGTCCTGAAATTTTTCGGTAAGGAAAAATCCTGCCAACCCAATATCGACAGTGAAAAATTCTTGATGCATCGAATTAATGATACACGAACAACGGTTTCGAAATTCGTTTGGCGCCGAACTCCGTCGATGTAAGTGTTGCAACCTCCTAAGCATAATGCCATCGAATGTAGAGCATTACCAAACCATTCACGGATGAGCGGGAGCACAGAAATAACGGTTTCTCCCATTGAAATTTGGTAGAAATTTTGCATTCGCCCCCGATATCCTGCTAAATTTCTCACGAATCCTTCAATCACCCTCGTTTTCCACTAGAATAGATTTGTAGCAGCTACTTCGCCCCTTATTTTCCATGTAAATCAAAGAATTCTGCAATCACCCTTGATATCCTACTAAATTTCTCATGAATCCTGCAATTGCCCCCGTTTTCCAATAGAAGAGATTCGTAGCAGCTACTTCGCCCCTTCTTTTCCAGGTAAATCAAAGGTATGGTTTCATTTGCCCCCAATATTTGTTGTTTAAAGAATTCTTTTTGAAAGAGTTATCATCCAAAATAGAGTATATGTCATCTTCTGCTAGATAAACGATTTTTTCACTCAACTAAATGTTTTGCAGAAGAGGTCACTGTTGAACCTTTAAGACACTATTGAACCTAAGGTCACTATTGAACATTGAAGACACTATTTTACATAAAAAACCCCTAAAACAGGGACATTTCTGAAGTATTATGTTGTATCAATCTTGACAAAGGTCTATTCTTGTTTCTGTACACAAAATTTGAAATATACCTTAGGTTAGTGTATAACAGTATCTAAATTTTTTCCATTTAGCTGTATATAGAAAAGATTTTCACCTGGTAAATCTAAGACTATGTTACCCTCAACAATTTTTTTGAAGATAAGTGTTGTGGCATTGTTAGATTCATGAAAACACTCACAAGAAACGTAAAACATTCCTTAAAGAGATGTAAGTGTTACAACCTCCTTATGCTTAGCCTTGTAATATTCCACGTCTTTTAGAAACTATATAATTTTATGTTGTATCCCAAGAGTGTCTAAGTATCCCACATCTAATATTATGATGGTAGTAGGGGTTACCTCAATCCTTTTTCTATGAAATCCTTGACCTTCAATATTTTTCTTTCTTCCTAGGTTTCATCTAGTTGTGCTATCAATGAAACATCTATCATCTCCTGCTAGATAAACGATTTTTTCACTCAACTAAATGTTTTGCAGAAGAGGTCACTATTGAACCTTGAAGACACTATTGTTCTCTTCGTAATCTCAACTGTATATTTCACCTTTTCTATCTCCAGAATATGATCCCAATGTTACATAAAAAAAATCTAAAACATGGACATTTTTGAAGTATTATGTTGTATCAATCTTGACAAAGGTCTTTTCTTGTTTTTGTACGCAAAATTTGAAATATACCTTAGGTTAGTGTATAACAGTATATATTTTTTCCATTTAGCAGTATATAGAAAAGGTGTTCACCAAGTAAATCTAAGACTATGTTATCCTGAACAATTTTTTTGAAGATAAGTGTTGCAACATTGTTAGATTCATGAAAACACTCACAAGAAATGTCAAAAATACCTTAAAGAGATGTAAGTGTTGCAACCTCCTTATTCTTAGCCTTTCAATATTCCACCCCTTTTAGAAACTATATTATTTTATGTTGTATCCCAAGAGTGTCTAAGTATCCCACATATAATATTATGATGGTAGGAGGGGTGACCTCAATCCTTTTTCTACAAAATCCTTGACCTTCAATATTTTTCTTTCTTCCTAGGCTTCATCTAGTTGTGCTATCAATGCAACATCTATTTTAGCCATTTCCAATGAGATTATTTGATCAACCAATTATTGAATGAGTTCCTAGAAACCTTGAAAAAAATTCTCTGGGGAATCCATTGGATCTTGGGAATTTTTCCACTTGTAGTTTATGGATGGCTCTCTTGATTACATTCATAGTAAACACTACTATCAGTGTGATACTATCCTCCTCATCCATCCAATTTGGGAAGGTTGTGTACACTAATATAATACCTCATAAAATTTTCACTTGAGCCGGAGTGTATAGTGTCTCATAGTGGGAGACCCATGACACACTTATGAGTCAAAATGGTTAATAGATATTTCACCTCGGTGGTATGAATCCCTTGTTGGAGCTGTGCTCCGGATGGAACTATGCCTAGGATGGAACTATGCCTCGGTTGGAACTATGCCCCGGTTGGAACTCTGTCCAGGGTGGAACTCTACCCCGGGTGGAACTCTGCCCAGGCTGGAACTCTGCCCCAGGTGGAACTCTACTCGGGATGGAACTCTGCCTAGGCTTGAACTCTTCCCTGACTCGAACTATTCCCCTATTGGAACTATGCTCCAGCTGGAACTATGCTTGGGATGGAACTATGCCTCAGCTGAAAATCTGCCCCAACTGGAAATATGCCTGGGATGGAACTCTACCCTGGCTGGAACAATGCCCCTGTTGGAATTGTGCTCCAGCTGGAACTATTCCTGGGCTAGAACTATACCTCGGCTGTAACTCTACCCCGACTGGAACTCTTCCCGCGCTGGATCTCCGCCCCAACCTGGAACTCCTCCCCGATAAAGCATAAGTACCTATATGAAGTATTGTATCTACACTTGGATTGAGAGCTTTATGAAGATATCACATCTACTTATCCCCTACTTTGTTTCTATACCTTTTAACTCTACCTGGGCTGGAGCTCGACTCAGGATGGAACTCTGCCTAGGCTGGAACTCTTCCTTGGGCATTGGATGGGCAAGGGTTTTCTTCCTTGAATCCTCGTGTCCTGGACCCAACGGAATGGATAGTTTGTATATCCGAGTCCTTAATTGCATTTTATGGCAAGTTTTCAATTACATCCAAGAGTCATTGAAGGACACATGTTAATTTGGTCCAGATGTGTAGAACCAAAAATGAGCAACATAATTGAGTTATACAGCTTCCTGCAAGTGTGTATAGGCTAGGTGGATGCGATGAATCCATCCATGAGCTCTCATGGAAGAGTTTCATGAATTTCACTCCTCAATGCAAAATTTGCATTGGGTTTCATTGAACGAAACTGCAACTTCTCAAATCGCTAAGTAAAGCAAGCTTGGGGACATGGAACCAGATGGGTGAGGGGTGTCTTAGCTGAATACCTATGCAAAAAATCCAACTCAATCAATATTTTATTGATTCGAGTCTCAAATTGCATTTTATGATGAGTTGTATCTCTCAACCAATAACCATTCAAAGGACACATGTTGATTTAGTCCAATTGCATGGACAATGCATGGACTTTATCAGAAGGAACTCTTCCCTCACAGGAACCTGCCCCGATTGGAACTATGCCTCGGCTGGAACTCCGCCCCAAATGGAACTACACCCCGACTGGAACTCTGCCCCAAATGGAACTCTGCCCCGACTAGAACCTTGTCCCTGAATGGAAATCTGCCTCCTTGAGAATCCAATATCTAAATATATGCTATATAAATAACTGTATAGGAAGTATGTTCGATAATGCATGCTTTATCAAAAGAACTCCTCCCTCATAGGAACCCTGCCCTGATTGGAACTATGCCCTGGTTGGAACTGTGCCCTGGATGGAACTGTGCCCCGCTGGAACTGTGCCCCGCTGGATATCTAAATATATGATAGCTAAATAACTATGTTAATACTAAGTGCTTATATCCCCAATGACTTGACTGAATGGGACCATCACTCTCAGCAAATTCAGATCTTGCCAAGCCAACAATGTTCAGAATGTCCTTAAGGTGTGTTTATAAGGCGTTTGATCTTTATTCCATCATTATTTCATGTGGTAATTTGTTATTGATGAAATATCATTTTATTGCTAACGCTAATGTTTAAAAGATACCATTCTTTTTGTGAAGGGTTTTGTTTGGTTGGAGGCATTAATTATAAGAACATTTTTTAATAAGATGGCCACATTACAGGTTTTTATTCTATCTAAACATCTGCAGCATTGAATCTTAGTGATGTGGTGCATTACATTTACTAAATGGATTTTTGGGTAACCATTTCAAGAGGATCTAACTTATAAATTAATCAAGGACAGTAATGGTTGCAACATCTTTTGTTGTTTGGCTAGTGAATGTAATGGTTTGCGACACAGAAAGTGTTGCACATTCAACAAACATAGAGAGGAAGTACATTCTTGGGCACCCATAAAATTGCATGTTGGTGCACTGCGAGGACATAATTACAAGCTGAGATCTATAACAAAATTGGAAAAAGATCGTAAGAGAAAAAAACTATGACATTGAATATTGGTTCAAGAAGAATAGGAAGGTTGTTGAAACTGCTGCCATCCGAAAAGAGATAAAAAAAACAGTAAGTTGTTTTTTATTGTTGTTTTATTTCTAGATGTATTCACAAGATTATGCTTTACACATGATTTTTTTTTTAAATTTTCGTAGGGGGTTAAATGTGTGCAAGATTTGAGTGCAGATGCATTGGAGCGCATGCGAATAATTGTATCTAAATATGATGCACACTCAAAGGAAAAAAAAAATGCGCTAAAAAATGTTGTTCATAAGAAAATTATACAAAACAAAGATTGGAGTATGTTACACAAAATATTCAACGAGTCACCATCGGTAATTTTCTCCAATTGCTATTCAAACTTATGTTTGTTTTGTTGCATATAATATAAATGTTGCAAGGTTTTTAAAAAAACTAACTTTTTCAAACATTCTTTCGTTGCAACAGAGAAATGTATGCAACTCTTCACAAAGTCCCGAGGACAATATCATGTCCGTTGAAGAGACACTCGGTGTAACTTTTATAAGACGCTCCTTGTATTGTTACACATTGGAAATACTTTATTGAAACACCATTTTATTCACATTGTTTCCTTATAATGGCGGAGAAATAATGTATATGTTGGTGACCCATCTTCATCAAATCTGAATGAATGCATTAAACAAGGGGAAGGAATGAGTCAAACCCCTGATGTTGGTGAAGATGTGGATGTTAGTCAGTGTTCATTTGATAAATTTTCTAGGTCTATATTTGATAGAACAACGGATAATGTTCCTTTAGGCACAACAATATTTGACAGGACACCCGATAGTGTTCCTTTAGGTAGTCCAATGTTTGACAAGACACCCGTTAGTGTTCCTTTAGGCTCACCAATATTTAACAGGACTCCCAATAGTGTTCGTTTAGGCCTGCCAATGTCCAAAAATGTCCAAAAGCCTCCAAAAGAAAATGTCCAAAATGTGCTAAATGAAGAAGGTGACAAAGATGGAGAGGACAATATTGTTGTAAATCATGGAAAGGTCCAGAATGAAAATACACAATGCAGGCAGTGCACACGGACCTTTCTCACCCAAAATAAAACAAAGGATAATAAATCGAAATATCATCACCCTTCATTCTATTCACAATATATCACCAAAACAAAGAGGCCACGTGCATGCACTATGAAGAGAAATATGTGTGAAGTGTTATTTTGTTTTTATTTTTTCAAATTTAAGTACGTTGTTTTGTATATTGTTTAATTTTTCACATTTACAAATATTGTTTTTTGTTTTCTTTTGACAGGTAGCTTTCTAATCCAAGGCGAGGTTGATTGGTTCTATCCAAATTTATGTTCTTGGAATTTTGTTGCAATATGAGGATGTTTTCTTGGAAAGAAGAAAAAGGGTGACTTTCATTGGTATATAAACTAGTTTGTAGTTCCAATAGGGAAGGCCAACCCAATAGTGTGTATGATGACCGAAAGTGATGTATACAAGCTGACCTTGCATGTATATAATGATGACATGTTTTGATATAGGGTGTCTCTATTGGATGCTTATAATCCTGTTAACAATCCTGCATGATTTTGATAAAAATATATACTCTTTTTCCTTATATCAAGGATGTATATTGAAGATACAGAGTACCACACATTTTTTGCATTGTCCCTGATTGTGATATTATTTTGTTGTAGAAATGATCATCCACTATGAAATATTGAAACCCTCCATTGCTGTAATCCAAATAATGATAATGAAATTGGAGCATAAAGATGGTTTGTTGCTGAGTTTTGCAATAAGGTAGGAAATCCCTTTCACTATATTTTCTGTCATGAGGATTGGAATTAAGACTCTAAAATACATTCCATATGTCTTTGCTGCTCCTCACAATTAGTTCTATTCAAATAATGTGTTCTAAATTTTAAGTTAACCATTAAGTTTCACCATCTTAATTGATTGCAATGCTAATTCTTTAATGGTGAACAGATGGAATTTTGACCAAATCTTTTTAATGGGATTTAGCTTTCCACTAATTGCAACACTTGCTCTGTTTTCCCTTAGAAAAAAAATATCTGACATTTTCTGAAACAGGCGAAACATAAAATTCCCACACATTAAATTTTAATTAAAAAAATATATATTTGATACATGTCTTTGATGCTCCTCACAATTAGTTCTGTAGAGAGATAAACATAGAGATAGCTCATGGTTTGTTAAAGCATTCATTACATCACTCGCTGCATAAGCTTCATAATAATAACAGGAAATCATTCACAACATACATTTACAAAATGACTCTTGGTGTTCCTACCACTTGGGATTCCTCACATTCGGTTACAAAAGATTTGTCTTCTAGTGTATGTACTAATTAAGAGATAAATAAAAAATATTACAATCATAATTTCCCAAGTGTCTATAGGACAAAAAATCACTTAAATGGGCCCAATAAACTTAGCCATGAATTGTTTCCATGCCACGGCATCCGAAACAATAATCTCAAACTCAACTAGCTCCAAAAATATGACCGTGACTTCATGTTTAGAAGCTCGAGCCTTTATGTCAGCCATCGTTGCTGGAATCACTCGAAGCTGATCTTCTAAAAGGCAGTTACCTACTGCAGCTCGAGCAATCATATTTTTTATCACCTTTTCATTTAATCTTTTCACCAACTGTATGCTGAGTCCGTCCTCCTACATTCTAGCCTACAATTGATCCAAGTGTTCTTCATGTGCCGGAAGCACATCTAGCCTTCTTTTAGATGAGGTCTGGCATCTGTTATGAGTGGTAAGAAATTTCTTATAAACTTCCAATCATTTGTCTATTGTTTTCTTGACTTCCTCTATCAATTTCTCAGCAACTCTATAACTAAAACCCATCAGTTCATATTCGAGCTGCAACCTTGTTGGGTCCTTGACTGGTGTGTTTTCTGGAAGCTCTTTGGTTGTTTCCAGCCATGTCAATCATCCTTGAATGAACTCTACAACCTCTTGGGTTTTTTGTTTGAACTCTGTAGCTGTGACTGAGATTTCCTGCAGTCGAGATTCAACTTGTCTGACTTTGAAAACCTCTTCCGTGATCTGAACCTGCATTTGATATATTCCCCCCTGAGTAAGAGAGCATGCTTTGTCAGAGGTTCTAGGTATGTCTTTTGATCATTTTGGGCCTTCAATAATACTTCCAAAGAACTATTTTAGGCTTCCAGTCTCACAATTCGGACCTCATATTGTTCTGCTTGTTGGTCTATTGTAGCTTTATGTGCCTCCATCTCTGCCTTCTTGCTCTCTAATTCTTGTTTCTCCCTATCAAAGTTCATGTTTACTAGATTCAACTCATCCCGATCCTCTACTATAATTTGATAGTCCTGTTGAAGCTTTTCATTGTCTGAAAGAGTGGCTTTGTATTTTCTCTTTGATTCCCTGCCCACTCTTTCCTCCTTCCTTAAGACTTCTTTCATTTCTGCCAATTTACCTTTACATTGCTCAAGGGTCTCTGTGAGCTTATCAACATTATGAGCATTTGCATATGCAGTTGCAATGCCCATGGAGGCCAATCCTTTTGGGTATTCTTCCACATTGCTTACTATTGTCTTCTCCATTACTGTGGTGATCGACAGCCGGGTTCCTATTTTTAAAGTCTTCTCTATTTTCCATACAATGGACTTTGTTTTAGGATCAAAGCGTATATCTTCCAAGCATGCAATGTCATACTGCTTGGATTGGGTAAATGGCACCAATCCCATTTCAACCACAGGGAGATGACCTATGGTGAGTATATTGCTTGATGCGTAAGGGAGGCTCTCGGGGTTGTCCCGAATAGGGCTTTGTCCTGGGTCCTCATTACCCAGATCTTCCTGATCTTCCTTCCTTTGTTCTTCCATGACCACCCATGGGTTTAAGGCTTCTTGAGCTATTGAATTTTCCAAGGATGTAATATTCTCTAGGATAGCCTCCTCTTTCTTTCTCATGTCTACTTCTTCCTTCTCTTTTCTAGCAGCTTCTTCCTCTTCTTTATCTCTCTGTGCTTCTTCTTCCAACAACTTCTTTTCTCCTGCTACTAATCTGTGAGTCGTCTCTTCTTTAGCCTTCTTTGTAGCTTCTTCATCTTGTTCTTTCGATTTTGGGTTGTTGTTGCTGCTACCCTTAACTCCAGAGGTCTTCCCTTTCAACTGCTTGCTCAAAGTGGTCATGCTATAAAAATTCCTGTATACCTGTTCATCTTTATCCACATAGTCTGTATATTCATAGTTCACCCTCAAAGATGCCTTATAGGCTGCAACCTTACCCTGGGAATCATTTCGGTGGAAGCTCTTTTCTCCAAAGTGGAAGATCTCTAGTTCCTTGACAAAGTCCAGAGCACTCTTGACCATGTCAAATTTATAGCTTCCCACATAGAACAACAGTGGTGGAAACACAACCTTCTTCTGCTCAAATAAATGACTTCCGAAACCATCCAGAAAAAGTTGTCTAACAGCTTCCTTGTGCACTATGTAATCAATTGCATATTTGGGTAGCAATGAAGGAGCTTTGGTTCCCGCATACATCCTTAGATATGTACCTTATTCTGATAAGAAGTAATCCCCATATTCCTTGATGGAATCTAGAGCTCCCTCAAATAAGCATGGACATTCCTCTAACAAAATCAACTGATATAGGGGCCTCAGGAATTCTTCACATATCATTTAGTAGTGATTATGATACTTATGAGCCCCTGTTATTTGGTAAGCTGAGTATATAGGGCCTTTCCCTCCTTTCCAAATGCAGCTTAGTTTTTCGAACCGGTGGCGGTAGAGGATGCAGTCCACTAACAAGGAAGACATATAGAACTCTGATTTGCTTTGCTGCAAGCCTTCTTGGGCTACTTTGACGCACTTAGCTAAGTTCATGGATACTATTTCTGCCCAATTAAAAATCATTCCTTTCATAGCTACATAGTATAGCAGTGGGATCCGTCCAAAATTGTAAAACCTCCCATCAACTCTACCATAAATCTTGCTCAACATCAGCGCTATCACTCTGAAGGGGGTCCGTAGATTAGCAGTCTCATACTCCCCAGACTGTTTGTGTCTAAAGGTATTTCCCTCAACCACCATCATCCTTGCTGTGGCTATGTAATCAAGCTTTAAGCTCTTAACCCACTTTGTTGTCACGGTAATTTATTTCTCTAGAAAGTTGTATGCTATTGATATAAACATAGGTGCAAAGGATGCAAATCCTTTGTTCTCCTCATCGTTCACCATCATCCCGGTCACATCCACTCTAGGAAGAATCCATCTGATGACTTCTGCACAAGGGAAAATTTCTGGTCTAGTGGTCACCTTAGTGATTCTAGATAATAGTATGTTGTCATAGAGGTCTAGGTCTTCCAACCCTGCCTCTGGAACCCTCTTTTCCACCATCGTGTGATAGAGTTGACCCCATATGAATTCAGGTTCAACTTTGGGGAAGGCCTTTGTATCCTCATATATGATCTCTACCCTTGGTATAGAATCAACTTCCAAAACTTCTGCATCTGAATCATAATCGACGATCTTAGCTTTCATTTTACCCCTCTTCGTCATGCTGTCTAATATGAAGGGTAGCTACAATAACACAGAAAATGTCTTAGTGTTTACATCATAAAACTAACTAACACAGAAAATGTCTTAGTGTTAACATCATAAAAATAACTAACACAGAAAATGTCTTAGTGTTTACATCATAAAACAAACTTCTAAGGACGATTCAATTAAAACAAAATCATAGTAAGTTACACTACCAAAAATGAACAAGCTTCCATCCACCTATTCCTGGTACAAAACCTTTACATTGGACTATTTTACTGATTGAAACGAGGAGATCAGAGTTCATTTTTGTACCCTATTATTTTCCGAACAATATGCAATATCTAAACCATTTTACCAAAAAATCAAGAAAAGAAAATCATAATCACTATTTGTCTACTCAGTGGCCATCCATCCATATTACTACAAATTAGGGTAGGCACAATCTACATTTTAGGGTCCTCATTCTTCATGCTTGTGACAACTTATTATTATTCTCATCTTGGTTTCACCACCACCACTTTCAACGCTATGTTTGCACTCATTTCCACTTCCATCCCAACCTAACATCAATTCCCCATTGTTAATGTCTCTTATTAGTACTTGCTTGGGTAATGACTATTGGACACCTATTTGGTGGTATTTCTATGGTTTGACTGTGAACAATTTCCATCATCTTAAACATAACATATTATACCTTGTAATGATGTTGTTCCCAACCCATTTCTGCTGTCCCCACTACTAGTTTCATATGTACCTTATGAAAGGTCAAATGACTTTTGTTAGCATCCTTTTGGTGGTCGTTAATTAAAAACAAAGTCAAATATCGATTACATAGAACCAAAACTTGGTTTGATTGGAGTTTTTCATATTGCATCCAAGACTCTACGTGTTGCAATTGCCATGGCTTCCCTTGCTTGGCATTCCATTGATTAAATCCTTTTGTCCGTCTTGTTTTCCCCTCATTCAACAAAATTTCGTAGGTGATTTTATTATCAAACCTTCAATTTTAGATCTTAATAGATTCTAGATTCTAAACCCACAATTGAAATCGACCTTTTATTATCTAGATTATAAACCCACAATTGAAATCGACCTTTTATTATCTAGATTCTAAACCCACAATCGAAATCGACCTGTATATCTTAAGAGAATCTCTACAATATAAAAATCAAGAGTTTGATTGGTATATTTATGGTATATGGCCATAAGAGAAATCTATAAAATGGTGGATTGCTTCAAAATGGGAACTCCAAAGTGGGTGCTATTTGTGTGTCACTGGGCGTTAATATTTTATGATAGCCTTTTCATCTGGAGAAATCATACAAAATGTTTTTGAGGGTGGCCCTTAGTTTTTTTACAGAGCTGGTCTCTACATGAAAGACTAGAAAGACTAGTTTTGATACAAAAGCTAATACCCCATGGAATTATGGTGTGAGAAAACCCTAAAAAACATAGGGGGTGGCCTCGAAGAATATTTGTGGTCTCCAAAATTAACAAAAGAGATAAGGTTCACAAATTACGCCAAGACGTAGGTGAATATAGACTTATTAAAGCCTCTGTTGTATTAGAGTTGGACCTAGATGCATAGATTAGATTAACTATGAAAACCCTATTTAAAACCGAAACAAAACCTACTCACCCATTCTTGGGAAAACCACAACTAAGAGCTCGGAAAACACATTTAAATTAAGAAACAATAGGCACACAAAAAACCTACCTAGCAGGTGGCCTTGCTGGACACGAAGTTGCGGATACTTGGGCTGATTGAGCCACATGAGCTCCAACTAAGGTTTCCACCAATCGCGCAAAGTTTCGAACAGGCTAAGTCGCACTAACAGCTTACAATTAGCCACCGTAAAAAAAGAGTGGTAACAACCCCTTTCCAATGGCGTATAAATAGGTTTTCACAGGTAAACCATAAAGGCGGTAGGTAAAACATTAAAAAACCACATGCGTGGGAAAAAACCAATGCATAACAAAAGGTTTTTACCATTGTGTTTTAGAGCCGCTACGACGGAAAACTTTTCGTTTTCAAGCTGCTACGACGGGCGCTTCCTCAAGATTGTGCCGCAACAGCAGGTGAGTTTTGGGTTTTCCTATCGGGAACTTTTCCAATGTCTTTTCATCCCACTACGGTGGATGGTTTATTGATTGCGAACCACTACGGCAGAGCAAGTTTCAATATGAGTGTTAGAAAATTTCCAATCTTTTGTGGTCCGCAAAGGCAGAAGGTTTTCAAGTTTACGCCTGCTACGGCGACATACTTTTCATGTTTTCATTTCATTTGACTACCGGGAGCCACAATAGCGGGTGAGTTTCATGTTTTCCTATCGGGAACTTTTCCAATGTATTTTCATCCCGCTACGACAGATGGTTTATTTATTGCGAGCTGCTACGGCATAGCAAGTTTCAAGATGAGTGTCAGGAAAATTTATGATGTTTTTTGGTCCACGAAGGAAAAAGTTTTTCAAGTTTACGCCCGCTATGACGACATACTTTTCATGTTTTCATTTCGTTTGACTGCTTGGAGCCGCAACAACGGGGTTCTCTAATTTTTAACTATTGTTGGCTTGATTCCTTCCGTTGTGGCAAAAGAGTGTTTAGTTTCCGGCTGCTATGGCGGGCACGATTATGGTTTTGTGCTGCAAAGACGGAAGTTTTTTGAGTTTGCAAATCGGAAATATTTTCGATGTCTTCCCATCCCGCCTTGTTGGGTTTTTCCTTGAATTCTTTCCATAACGACGGATAAATGTGTAAGGTCATTGGCGGAACTTGTGCCGATCTTCTAGACTTGCTACGGCGGATGTATCCTTGCTTGTAACCCAATCTTCATCCGGCTCACCATGTTGGAGACGTTTTTGGTTTGAAGCCGCTATGACGACTGTGGTATATAGTTTCTTCCCGATGATGTCTTAAATGTCGAGCCACAAAGGAATGCGAATGCATTGTTAAGTATTGAGCTGACTGTTCGGCTGATTTAGAATGATCGGGTCGCCTTTTTCAGGGACCATACACATGTTGACTTATGTTCACTGACCCAAAGCGCTTGGCGCCAACGACGTTTTCTCACATGTATGTGTTTTTAATGCTGCTCAAAAGGGTTTTTAACCCTTGAAGGCTTATTTATTCACCAATTAGGGAAAGGTTTTTACCATTTTGGTTTTACGGAGAAGGTTGCGGGCTGCAAAACGTTTTTTCCATTTGAGTTTCTTATGCGGTTGGTGGAAATACACCATGGAGCTTGCGTGGTGCGTCCTTATCGAGTGCCTTCGACCGCATGTCTAGCCTCCATCCTACCAGGTAGGTTTTAGTCTCTCTCTTTCCATTGGACGGTTGTTGGTTGGATTGAGCTGTGAAGCTATCGATTGTTGGTACGCTGCGTAGGTTTAGGTTAGGTATTTTGTCATTGGTCGGTTTGAAAAGGGGTTTTTCCTGTATAACATTTTGGTTTCCACCTTGTAATATTTTAAGCTCGCCCTGGTCGCCATATCTGCTCCCCTAGCTGCACCAGTCCCTTTGAGGCGTTTTCTGCCCACATCCTGCTAGACCATGACACTCTTCCAGAGAGACGAGCTGGCTACCAATATGAAGCTAGTTTGTGCCTCGCCTTTGGGCATGTTGCTACCGCAACCATTCCCAAAAAAAATTTGCGCAGGGGTAGGTTAAGATTTTATGGACCGATTTAAAAGGGGTTTTTACCCTTATATTTTTTTGGTTTGGCCATTTTGGGTTTAGGTTTTCCCTAGTCACAACCTGCTCGCAGATCCCGCCGTTTGTACAGAGGCGTTTCACCCTCAGTCGACTAGTTTAATAATGAGCATCCAGAGAGCTGAGTTTTGCACCGGCATGAGACCAGTCTCTATCCAGCTCCTGGGCGTTGGTGAACGCCGCATTGTCCCTATTTCGTGCAGAGCCCGTAGGTTGTTGGTTTATATGTTTCATCCGTGGGATATTGGGCCTGGTCGTTTACCTTAGGGCACTGCTACCGTGAGCTTGAAGTTTTGTTGCACTTGTGGGAGGGAATTAGTGCCGAGTTGGGGTTTCTCCACTTGGACGCGGGTCAAGCTATAACCCTGACCCACGTCCAATGTTGCATGTTCTAATGGATGGAACTGATAGAGTAAGGAAGAGTGAAGGTTTTGATCATTTAGTATATACATATTATTGGGTTTTTTTGCTTTCATTTGTAATCATCAGTTTAAAATATGAATCCTAAGATAGTTCCTTTTTTCACAGGCACCAATCACCTCAGACACCATGACGAAGAAAGGGAAGAAGAAGCCCAAGATTGTGGAATATGAATCGGACACAGAAATGGCCAAAGTTGTGCCCATGACAAGGGTAGAAATAATTTATGAAGATACAAAGGACGTAACTGGATTTGAACCCGAGTTCAAGTGGGATCAGTTGTTCCACATGATGGTGGAAAAGAAGGTCCCGGAGGTAGGGTTGGAAGACCTAGCCTTGTATGAAAATATATTGCAATTTGGGATCACTAAGGTGGTTACCAGACCTGAAATCCTTCCATGTGCAGAAGTCATTGGGTGGATCCTGCCCAAAATAGATACCACAGGGATGATTATAAATGATGCAGACAATAAGGGAGTGGCTTCTTTTCCACCTGCATTTATATCTGCATCCTACAGTTTACTAGAAAAGGAAATCAACATGATGACAGAATGGGTTAAGAACCTAAAGTTTGATTACACAAGCACAACAAGAATGATGGTGGCTGAGGGAAAGACGTTCCGACATAAACAGTCTGGGGAGTATGATACTGCTCATCTTTGGACTCCTTTCAGAATAGTAGCATTGATGTTGAGTAGGCTCTATGGCAGAGCTGATGGGAAAATGTATAATTTTGGTTGGATACCACTCATGTACTATGTAGCCATGGAAGGAAGAATTTTTAATTGGGCAGACATAGTGTCCAGGAATTTGGCCAAATGTATCAAAGCATCCCAAGAAGGCTTGAAGCAAAGTAAAGCATAATTTTATATGTCTTCTTTTTTAATAGATTGCATACTCTACCGAGAAAAGTTCGAGAAGCTCAACTGCGTGTGGAAAGGGGGGAAAGCCCCTATATACACAGCTTACTAGATATTGGCAGCTCATAAGTATCATAACCATTACCAGTTGATATGTGAAGAATTTCTAAGGCCCTTGTATCAGCTAATTTTCCTGGAAGAGTTCCCATGCTTATCTGAGGGAGCCTTAGAATCCATCAAGGGATATGGGGATTAATTCCTCTCCCAAGAAGGTACACATATAAGGATGTATGGGGGAACCAAAGTCCCCTTATTACTGCCCAAATACGTGACAGATTACATAGTGCACAAGGAGGCTATTAGACAATTTTTTCTAGATGGGTTTGGAATCATTTGTTTGATTTGAAGAAGGATGTGTTCCTGGTAGTACCATTCGATGTGGGAAGCTACAAGTTTAACAGGTTTAAGGGTGTGCTGGACTTCATCAAGGAGATGGAGATTTTTCACTTTGGAGAAATGAGTTTCACCGAAATGACTCCCAAGGTAAAGTGGCAGCTCATAAGGTAGGTCATAAGGTAAATTTTGAATATGCAGACTATGAAGATACATAGAAACAAGTGTACAAAAATGTTTACAGCATGGCCGCTTTGAGCAAGAGTTTGAAAAGGAAGCCCTCTAGAGTTAAGGGGAGCAGCAGTAACAATCCAAAACCGAATGAGCAAGAGGAGGAAGCTTCTAAGAGAGAAAAAGAGGATACTACCCGAAGGATAGCAGAGGGTTCCAGAAGGCTTCTAGCTGAAGAGAAGCAGCGGGAAGAACAAGAAGAAGATGCTAGGGAAGAAGAATAAAAGAGAATAAAAGAGGAAGCTATTAAAGAAAATATCGCAGCAATCCAAAGGGACATAGCTCAAGCAGCCTTGAATCCAGAGAAAGAAGTACAATACCAAGAGGAGGTCACTGAAGAGAAAAATAGAAAAGGTGAAGGAGGTATAGGTGGTGGAGATTAGTTACAAATCCCTAGTCGGGATAATCCAGAGAACCCTCTGTCTACATCAAGAAGCATGCTCACCGAAGGCCATCTTCCCATGGTGGAAATGGGATTAGTACCATTTACTCCATCCAAACAGTATGATGTGGCATGTTTGGAAGATATTAATTTTGATCCTAAAATGAAATCTATTAAGTGGATAAAAGCGAAAACCTTGAAGGTAGGGACTCAACCATCGATTACCACAGTAACAAAAAACATAGTGGTAGGAAATATGGAGGACAATCTGAAGCAAATAGCTTCCATGGGAATTGCATCGGCATTCACGAATGCTCATAATGTTGATAGGCTTATCGAGACTATTGAGTAGAAGAAAGGAAGAATGGCTGAGATAAAGGAGGTCTTGAGAAAAGAAGAGAAGGTTGGTAGAGAATTGAAAAGAAAGTATGAAGCTACCTTTTCAGATTATGAAAAGATTCAGCAAGGATATCAAAACATAGATGAAGAAAGAGACACTTTGAAACACTTTGAAACAGTCCAACATAGACTTGATTAAGGAAAAAAGGGAGTTGGAAAATAAAATTGCAGAACTCGAAGAGAAAAAGTCTGTAGTTGATTAAAAGGTTGAGCAATATGAAGCTCGAGTAAAGGAACTAGAAGCCTGAAACAGTGCCTTCGATGCATTATTAAAAACAACAAATGAACAGAAGGTAGATATTGTACCTCTGACCACGCAGGCATTCTTTCTCAGGAATAAGATTTATTGAATGCAAGTCCATATTGCGGAGGAATTTTTTAAGGTCAGGCAAATAGAAGCTTGACTATAAGAAATCTCAGTCATAGCTTCTCATTTCAGAGACAAGACTCGGAGTGTCATGGATATCTTTCAAGGAATATTAACATGGTTGGAAACAACCAAGGAGCCACCAGGAAATGCACCAGTCAAAGATTTAGGGACAATGCAGCTTGAATATGAGCTGATAGGTTTTGGTAATAAAGATGCTGAAAGGTTGATAGAGGCAATCCAGAAAACTAAGGACCTATGCAGGGACCTATAACAGGTGGCAAGCATCATCCAAGAAAAGGTTAGATGAACTTCCTGCACATGAAGAGCACCTACAACAATTACATACTCGGTTCCAGGAAGATGAGTGTAGCATACAATCAATAAAGAGCTTGGATGAAAATATTCTCAAGAGTGTAATTGCTCAAGCAGCAATAAGCAACTGTCGCTTGGAGGATCAGCTCCGACTACTTCCAACTAGAATGGCTAACATAAAGACTTAGGCTGCCAAGAACGAAGTAACTGTCAGATTTATGGAGCCATCAGACTTTGAGAAAATAGTTACGGATGCTATGGCATGGAAACAATTTATGGATGAGCTAGCTGGGTCCACCTAAAAATGTTTGTCTTATTGGAACCTTGGAAAACATATTTTGTAATACTTATATTTTTTGTCTTAATTAGCAAGCACTAGATGACAAATCACTTTTGTAACCGAATTGTAAAGGCATCCCAAAGGGCAGGGAGACCAACGATCATTTGAAAATGTATAAATATAGGTAGAATCGAAGGAGAGAGGGACTTTGTCTTATGTACACATGGGAAATCATTTTTGTAATATTTTGTATTTATGTCATTGTACTTACCATTCGAATCCATATTGTATTGTAATTTATATGCATTTGTCATTATTTTTATGGAATTCTTCTAATTATATTGGTATCTTAAATAAATAATGAGCACTTACTTTCAAATAGAACAAATATAGCATCATTACTCTATAAATTATAAATATAGCTAGTCTTGTAAGATACACTAATTTTGTTAATTACAAATTTGATATTATTTGAAAATAGACAAATATAGCATCATTACTCTATAACATCTTTACTTCAAATTGTACCAAAATTGATATACACCAACCACTTGAGAAATAATTATATGCTAGATCATCGTCATATTCCAAGTATGAGAAATCAAAATCAATTGTCATATCAACCAACACATCAATGGCATGCGCAACACCAATTTACATAAACCCCAAGGTCTTGACAAATATGTTTAATTTGAAGGAGTGATGCCCTCATCCTAGAAAAAAAATGAACTGTATAGTTGAAAAGATTGCATTTAGATGCAATCAACATAGAGAATTACAAGTATTTATCTTTTGTCAAAGATGTGGACCTTTGAACAAATCATGTCATATGTTCAAGTCTGGAATTAATGGCATTGTTGGACTTGTATTTGATAATGTTGGTACCAAAATTTTATCTGCAATAGCTATATTTGACGATGGTCCGTGTTGTCATATATTGAATGTATCATTGACTTCAACATTTGATGTTGTTGTATCAACCAACAATGATATACTAATTCAGGTGTTGTTTCTCTATGGTAGTGGGTTGAATGTATTGTTCACTACTAATTTCGGTCTTGAATTTCCAACCAATAATGAGCTAGCCTCCACAACACTGTTGTTGAATAATCGAAGCCGACAAATTTGAATAGATTGAGACGTGGATTCCTCAACTGTAACAGTAATCACAAAAATAATTAGATTTAGGCATTGGGTTCAGTCATGTACCTTATTTCAAATGAATTAAAATTAAAATTTATATTGAAATACCTCTATTGTATGGAATAGAGCATTGCACTATATCTGATCTATGCTCAATATTTCTTTGCTTTCGAGAAGAAATCTCCATTTGCTCATCGATGCTTTTCCTTTTTCTACGAACTCGTCCAACCCTTAGAAATTCTATTAAATCTTTTTTTGAAAGTAATGCTTGACCGTGTTGTCTTTTTTTATTAAGTGGGCTCAAAAAGATATGATGTCTCTGTTTAGTGATATTAGATGGAGTTATATTACAATCAAATATTTTATTGCACTCTTCACCTACACTTGACACTAGGGTGTTCAATCTGTGTGCATGGTCCAAAATTGTAGGTGTTATATTTAACAAACCCTTAAGTGTTTGTTGAGTTGATGACATAATAAATCTCATTTCATCGACATTAGAGATGGAATTATCTTGTCTTGTAGTTGGGAGATCAACATGATCCGAGAAATTACCATCAAGAGATTCAAAGCTTGGATGAAGCTCTGCTTGGATTTATGGGCTTAAATCAACTCGTTCATTTAACTCAACTAGAAATCTAGACCTCTCAATCATAACGCTAGAAACATTTGGTGATACATGCTCACCAAAAACATTATTTCCTACCACCATGCCAACCTTTATTACATGTTTACAAAGATTGCCATTCAAAGCCCAATCACAACCACAGGAAAAAAATTCGGAACTTCTATATATGACCTTATACCAGGTATCATGAGTGTTGTTATTATGGCTATGAACCCAATATTCATTGTTATTATTTTCATCACATACACATTATTCATCTAGGATTTCATTTTCTCTGCACTCGCTTCTAGCCAGTTGTTCACGGGATTTTCTAGGTCATAAAATACCATCTTCCTTTAAATGTTGCATATGGATGTAATAAGGTTCCAAATTTTCCAACAACACATGAATGCACCATTCAACCCGCCTGTGGCATGCATTGTTCTTCTCATCAAGGTACCTTTGTTTTAGGTACCTATGGTACGACTCAATCACATTACTTGTGTCTTGATTTGAATGTGGAAACTTTCTATAATATTTCTCTAACATATCTATAAAATGAAGGGGGTTAGAGACAAAGCTGAGACTAAAAATAGTGCAGTAGAGAATTATAATATAATCATGACACACCTACAAAAAAATGCTTACAAATTTTGTTGTTGTCTAGCCAGGTGGTTTTGAAATACCCCATAAAATTTTCTTCATCTTGGAATTCTTCAAGGATCTTTGCGACCGCTTTTTGTACCGAGAAATCATCCTTACATGAATGCATTATTTCTCCTAGAGCACAAAAAATTGAGACTCTTTTTTCCTTTCCACTAACTTTGCTTAAAACATTCTTCATCCATGCACGACGAACATGCCATATGCATAAAAATATCGGATGATTTAGTTAAACACCTCTAATGGAATTGTACTAAAAGAGATTAATATATGTATATACGTACCGAAACATTATTCATCTCTCTCCATCCCTTATGAAAATATTTAAGCAAGTCACCTTAAAGCCTCAATCTCAGTTGCAACATCATCTATAATAAAAGCATGAACTTGACAATCTGGACATTCTTTCATTCTGATCTCAAATAATGTTGATAACCATTTTTTAATATCCTCTGTAGTATTACGTGATGAACTAACCCAAGCTATTGGGACACCATTATGGTTCTTGTTGAAAACCATTAGTATATAAAGTTGGTACTACATTACAAACAACACATCATTATATTTAAATTCCACGCATAGGAAATCATTTTAATAAATATAATTATATGAGATCCACGAGAAATTTGTACTCACCTCATATTTGTTCATGCTGAATCTAGAGTCCATGGATATAACATTATTATGTGAGTATTCCAGCATCGTTGATCGCATCCAACTTGTTTGTATACCAATGATAAATGGAATGTTTTGCATAACATCCTGTTTTTGGTAGAAAAAAAACATCTAAAAATTGATTGTACCAACAATCCACACTAGTTGGGTCACTTTGGTCCTTCATATAATTTTGTATTTTTATATCATTGTACATGTTTACAATATCTTTTCTTATTTCCAATTCATCTCGAGCTATCCCTATGAACAATGGTCCAACTTCATGCTCCATGCTATCAATTAATTTATCGCATATCATTGTGACATTAAAACCAACTTCAACCATTTATTTTACGTTGGCTCGCATATTATTCCTTAAATGTGGTGCATAATTGAAAGTTTGTGGCATGCCAACTCCATCCTTCCCATGACACACAACACCATATTTATCAATATGCCTACGTGTTGTATATGTAATAACAACATCATTTGGTCTAAGGCAGAGTCGACGCACAATAGAGTGGCACTTGCAACCAACTTTAATGCTTTATCGCAAACTATGTTTCTTCTTTGTAGTTTGAAGTCCATTCGTTGTAATCCTATCAGTCCGGACTTTACGAATGGAATCCAGACCATATGCAAAACAATACCTATCATATATATTTAAACTAGATTAAAAATATAGATGCATGTTTTTATCGATTATCTCGAATGATAAAATAAAAAAAGTATATAAGCATGTTTCACACAATCAAATATGAGTAACTATAAAGACTCGCATATCATAATCCAAATATGTGTCAAATTGAATTTTTTCGATCTCCTCGACTTTTCAAGTTTGGTGAGTTTGAACAACAAATTGAGTAGGGGAAGTTTCTCTCGCTTGCTCTCCTTTAATAAAGTCTTGAAGTCTACAGTATGGAATAACTGCAACTTGGTCGCCCCATATTTTTGTCCATGTCAAATCTTCAGCGGAAAACTCTACCATATATTCTGGATATTCAACTTCCAACTCATTAATCTCCACCCACTTTCCCATTATAAAAACTCTACACAATCACATACAAAAATAAAATCCTTATAAAGTATTATAATTTCACTTAGAAAATAATTAGTTAAAAGGTATATAAACAAAGTAGGGGATAAGTAGATGTGATATCTTCATAAAGCTCTCAATCCAAGTGTAGATACAATACTTCATATAGGTACTTATGCTTTATCGGGGCGGAGTTCCATCCGGGGCAGATTTCCAGGTCGGGGCAGAGATCTAGCTCGGGCAGAGTTCCAGTCGACGTAGAGTTCCAGCCAAGGCATAGTTTCATCCTAGGCATAGTTCCAACCAGAGCACAGTTCCAACAGGGGCATAGTTCTAGCCAGGGCAAAGTTCCAACCCAGGCATAGTTCCAACCGAGGCATACTTCCAGCCGAGGCAGACTTCCAGCCAAGGCAGACTTCCAACCGAGGCATAGTTCCATCCCAGGCATAGTTCCAGCCGGAGCATAGTTCCAACATGGGCATAGTTCGAGTCTAGGAAGATTTCCATCTCAGGCATAGTTCTAGCCCAGGAAGAGTTCTAGCCTGGGCAGAGTTCCATCCAAAGCATAGTTCCAGCCGGAGCACAGCTCCAATAGGGGATTCATACCACCGAGGCAAAATATCTGATCATTTTGATTCATAAGTGTGGCATGGGTCTCCCACTACGAGACACTATACACTCAGGCTTAAGTGAAAATTTTATGAAGTATTATATTAGTGTACACAACCTTCCCAAATTGGATGAATGAGGAAGATAGTATCACACTAATATTAGTGTTTACTATGAATGTACTCAAGAGAGGCATCCATAAAATACAAGTGGAAAAATTCCCAAGATCTAATGGATTCCCCGTAGAATTTTTTTTAAGGTTTCTAGGAATTCATTCAATAATTGGTTGATAAAATAATCTCACTGGAAATGGCTAAAACAGATGTTGCATTGATAGCACAACTATATGAAGCTTAGGAAGAAAGAAAAATATTGAAGGTCAAGGATTTCGTAGAAAAAGGATTGAGGCCACCCCTCCTACCATCATAATATTAGATGTGGGATACTTAGACACTCTTGGGATACAACATAAAATAATATAGTTTCTAAAAGGGGTGGAAGATTGCAAGGCTAAGCATAAGGAGGTTGCAACACTTACATTTCTTTAAGGTATTTTTGACATTTCTTGTGAGTGTTTTCATGAATCTAACAATGTTGCAACACTTATCTTCAAAAAAATTATTGAGGATAACATAGTCTTAGATTTACCAGGTGAAAACCTTTTCTATATATTGCTAAATGGAAAAAAATTATATACTGTTATACACTAACCTAAGGTAGATTTCAAATTTTGCGTACAGAAACAAGAAAAGACCTTTGTCAAGATTGATACAACATAATACTTCAAAAATGTCCCTGTTTTAGGGTTTTTTTATGTAACATTGGGATCATATTCTTGAGATAGAAAAGGGGAAATACACAGTTGATATTACGAAGAGAACAATAGTGTCTTCAAGGTTCAATAGTTCCCTCTTCTGCAAAACATTTAGTTGAGTGAAAAAATTGTTTATCTAGCCGCGAGATGACAAATGTTGCATTGATTGCACAACTAGATGAAGCCTAGGAAGAAAGAAAAATATTGAAGGTCAAGGATTTCGTAGAAAAAGGATTGAGGCCACCCCTGCTACCACCATAATATTAGATGTGGGATACTTAGACACTCTTGGGATACAACATAAAATAATAGAGTTTCTAAAAGGGGTGAAATATTGCAAGGCTAAGCATAAGGAGGTTGCAACACTTACATCTCTTTAAGGAATTTTTGACATTTCTTGGGAGTGTTTTCATGAATCTAACAATTTTGCAACACTTATCTTCAAAAAAATTGTTGAGGGTAACATAGTATTATATTTACCAAGTGAAAACCTTTTCTATATACTGGTAAATGGAAAAAATTTAGATACTGTTATACACTGACCTAAGGTAGATTTCAAATTTTGTGTACAGAAACAAGAATAGACCATTGTCAAGATTGATACAACATAATACTTAAAAAATGTCCCCGTTTTAGGTTTTTTTATGTAAAATAGTGTCTTCAAGGTTCAATAGTGACCTCTTCTGCAAAACATTTAGTTGAGTGAAAAAATCGTTTATCAAGTAGGATATGATAGAACTCTATTTTGGATGATAACTCTTTCAAAAAGAATTCTTTAAACAACAAATATTGGGTGCAAATGAAACCATACCTTTGATTTACCTGGAAAAGAAGGGGCGAAGTAGCTGCTACGAATCTCTTCTACTGGAAAACGAGGGCGATTGTAGGATTCATGAGAAATTTAGAAGGATATCGAGGGTGATTGCAGAGTTCTTTGATTTACACGGAAAATAAGGGGCGAAGTAGCTGCTACGAATCTCTTCTAGTGGAAAACGAGGGCGATTGAAGGATTCATGAGAAATTTAGCAGGATATCGTGGGCGAATGCAGAATTTCTATTGAATGTCAATGGGTGAAATCATTATTTCTGTGCTCCCGTTCATCCGCGAATGGTTTGGAAATGCTTTTCATTCGATGGCATTATGCTCAGGAGGTTGCAACACTTACATCAATGGAGTTCAGCGCCAAACGAATTTAGAAACCGTTGTTGGTGTCTCATTAATTTGATGGCATTAATTCGATGCATCAAGAATTGTCTCCTTTGACGCTGGGTTGGCCAAAGTTTTCCTTAACAAAAAATTTCAGGACGGGGTCCTGTATCTGGCAGACGGTGGACGGGGTCCCGTATCAGTGGACGGTGGATGGGGAAAGCTCTCGAGCATTTCATTTGGTGATTTGACAGTGCGATGCGGGTGCCCCATGGTGGATCATGGCATGTATTGGCCAGATGATGCGATGGGTGCATATTAGCCCCCCACGTGATGGTGGAGGGCATGTGATGGCCGCATGGGGCATCGATCCATCTGGCCCGGCATGTGATGGCCGCATGGGGCATCGATCCATGATCCATTTGGCCCGACCCTTCCCACCCTGTCACCTGTCACCATCGTTCCTCAGGAAGCCCTGCAGCAGGTGCATTAAACACTCTGTTGCGGGGTGCATAATGCTTGCCATCAAGTGGTATCTAAACATGATTTTTATGACAATGTTGAATAATCCATGGTTTTGAAAACACTAAGAAAAGATACAATTTCGGTGAAAAGTGAACTCATGGCTGGAATATTCCAAGAGGGGGAGTGTGGGGATTATGAGTGAGTTGTTGAATATAACAAGTTTGTGAAAAATAGGATAAAATTCTATGTAGAAGAGTTGCAAGCCATACAAAATTTATGGAGAAAAAGAAGATTCTAACATTTATGGAGGAGAAATAACCCTAGTATTGGCTATTGAGGGGATTTTACGAAGTTAGTGTTGATACATTTGCAAAATAAAATATTATAATGTAATATTTATACAAACTACAATATGGTTTAAAAAGAAAAGTGGAGGAGAAAATCTTAAATTTGAATGACCTCACAATAATAATCAAGAAATATGATTTTAAGAAGTGTCTAAGAGGAAGCCTTAAATTTGAATTTCCTCCACAATAATAATCAATAAATGGGGAGAGAAATGAAATACATGTTTGTTGTAACCTTAAGAAGGTTCTACCAATGAGGAAAGCTAACAAATACTAAGAAAAAGAGAGGATTAATGTTACAACATTATTGAGGGCAATGAAGAAGATAATAAATGAGTTGGCTTAACAAAATATTGTGTTAAAGAGTGAAAAATAAGAAAGTGAAGAGGACGAGGAATATGTTGTTTAATATGGCAAGGAATTTTAATTTCAAAGAACACATATAAGAAGAGAAGTTATGAAAAAAAAAGTGAAGAAAGTATGTATGAAGAAAATACGAAATTGATATCACATAGAAGAGGGAGGATGTTGAAGTATATGAAACTTTATTTAGTTTGGAGGAAATTTGAGTTAAAGACGAGTCATCATGGCTTTCTAATTTCAGATGAGGGGGGTTTTAGTGGTCGAGCTGATTAGGGAAAATTTCAAGGAACTATAGTTTTTTTAAAGTGTACAAACCTTGGTGAATCTTACGAGTTCTTAAATTTATAACCATAAAATGTTTGGCGATTTTTTGGAATTAAAATTTCTAATGACTTTAGATAGTTTTGGATATTTTGGTGATTTTTAGAGTAAAAAATTCTATCCCATGGACTCTAGGTGAATCATCTTTGAAAAAATGACAAATTGACGAACATATTTTTGGAAAAAAATGGTCAAAAAATAGCCCATGGGCTAATTTTTCCCCTAAAATTTTCCTTAGAGCCAATCCGCATACTCGACAAATTAAGTGTCAGTTAGTCAACCATGTAAAGGTATATTGGGATATATATAGTCCAATCTTTGTGACTTGGAAGGACGCATTGGAGAGCGTAGGTAATTTCAGTATCTATTTTATAACTTTGGGAGGAAGTTTCCTACAAGGGGGTGTTACATGTAGTGCCTCACTTTTACTTTAGACTTTGACTATTATACTATGCTATTTCATTTTAGAACATTTGATTATGAATGACCCGATTATGTGTGTGTTGATTCATACATTGAATATCATGCTATTATTTGAGGGAATTCGATAATGAATGACCCAACTATGTGTGGAATGGCCTTGGCATAGAACTTAAAAACTAGTACCTTATGGATAAATTCAATATTTGTTTATGAATGAGATGAATGATGATTAAATGATTTTGTAACCATAAAATTATAAAGAGATGGTTAAATGATTGTAGTTGTGTTTATGCATTATGTATTAGATACATTTGATGGGTTGTCAAGTGTGGTAAGGAAAGACAAGTACATGTGATGCAAAGTTGTGTTGATACCACATAGGCTCTAGATTGAGTCGAGTATCCATTCTAGGTGATGTTGACATGGAATAATTCGATATATTATGTTTATGCTTAGAGTGATTTGATGCGCATGGTGTTTTCATGTATGATGATGATGACCAATCGGTCCACATAAAGGTAATGGGGTTGAGTGGCAAGATATGCCAGTAAGACTAACGATTAATCCATGCAATGAGTTGGAAAGTGAGAGAGGCTTTGCTTATTAGATGCATGTTGTTGTGAGGGTAGGTTCTGGACTTGGTCACTCACGATGATCAACTAGAGGGTGCACAACAAGGGAAAAACCTTATTGCTTTGGAACCACGAGTCTCCAATGTGACTGCGATAACGTGATCTCAATCGTTGGACCAATCCTCACAATGGAAAAATGGATACTTGAAGGGCATGAGAGAGGTCATGGCATGCTTAGTATGGGCGCCGAATCACAATGCAATGTTAAAATAAATATACTATGGGGTGAAAATGTAAATATCTTAAAATAATAAAATAAGAAGAGGTTAAATAAGTAGGATGAAATGTGAAATTCATAAATTATAAAAATGAAAATAAAATAAACATGTGTATAAAGAAAATGATTGAATTACTTAGTGAACTCCAAGAACACACACAAAATAGGTGAAATGGAGAAATAAAATGAAACATCTCGAGTGAATCTAGGAAAGTAATTGAGGGTAAATCTTAATAAAAAATGGAAAAATAGGAATTAGTGAGAAAAGTGACACGCAAAAAGGTTCTCAATGATGAAAATATAGGAGGTGAGTATGAAGTTCACATATTGTTTTCCCCTATTGTTGGATGGCATAGACGATGACCGTTTTAGATGGTGGCTGCTGAGGGTGTGGTTCATCATTGGGCGAATGGGGTATTGCTCGTATTTTAGTTTATAATGAATTACCATCCAATGGATGCTTATAAAATTACTATTTCAGTTTCAACAATCGATGCTGATCCATTATTTTGAAATGGATTTAATTTATGGAGAAAACCATGGATCTCTTTAAATAACTTGCAGGGTTAAGTTCATTTAGAAGGTTGATCCTTAATTTCTTTTGTTCGACATATTATTCATGCAAAGGTGGATAGGTTTGTTTCCCAAACAACGAATTGTGGATTGGACTTAGATTGTTGAGTTATTGTCATTGAGTGCGGTTGAGCAAAAGTGAAGCAGACCTATCTTCAATCAGTCGACATGATCAATGTTTGAATTATCTTTAGCTAGGCTTACATTTCATTCAAAAAAGGATGCCTACTGGTCTATGTCTCAGCTAGGTTTACATTTCATTCAAAAAATTCATTTTTTATTTCTTCCTTGATGTGTACTTGGACTGCTTCTTCTTTGTCTTCTGGATCTTGACGCTAAGTAGATGTTCTTTAGAGTTTTATTTAGCTTTTGGAACATAGTGCAAGTCGTCTTCTTCTATTTCAACATGATTGTTCTGTTGTCCTCTTTACCTACACACTTAAAATTTTTGTCAAAAAAATATGAATATATTTAAGCCTTTTGTGTTCCTCATCAATGAGAGTTACTTCATAATTCTTATTGACTTCTTCATTTTCTTGTACCCACTGTGCTTCCTTTAGTGGTTCTTCTAAATATGTGGGATGATAGGAAAACATAGCATGTTGTAGATGCTCATCAATAACAAGAGTTTTCTCATAGATCTCCCTCAAACTTCTGGTTTTTTGGTTATGGGGTGGACTGTGTGTTTTTGTTTCTGTTGTGTTGCTATCAACTGTTTGTTGCTCATTCTCAATAACTCTTGCAACATCTATGCTGCTATCAATTATCTCTTGCTTAGAGAGACTATCACTCACATCACTGGACATGGCTACATTTACAGGTTTGATTTCACTATCATCAACAAACATAACTGGACCAACAATCTTTGTTGGGCTTACTTGATCACTGAATGCCTCAAAGACATGGCCTTCTTGACTGTCTTCGTGGTGCTTTGCGTGACTTGCAAATTCATGTTCTTCTATCGTCAGTTCCTCACTAAACACTTCTTTCTGTATATCCCATGCTCTTTTTGGAGTATCATATTCTTCAATGTAATGAAAAAAGGAATAATCTATATTGTCTTGTATGAGGCTTAAGGCAACAACTTGCCTTGTTTCATTCTGGAACTCAGACAAAGCATTAAATGAATCTAGATCAATGGGATCCTCTTCAACTAAGAAATGCCACAAATCTTGGCACGTTAACAAACTTATTACCTTTAATTCCCATAGAAAATATTTATCTCCATCAAATGTTTGCCATAGTCCTATCGGTGTTAATGAATTTCTTACCTCTTCAAGCTCTTCAGGTAATTCTTATAGTAGATCCATCATCTTAAAGATCTTCGATCTCCAATATTTTGAAAATGTTGTAACGTTGTACAATATTTTGGCTCAACCTCAACAGTACTTAATGTTCAACTACTTGATGCACTTCCTGATAGGACAAGATGTGTCGATGCTCCAAGAGAGAAGAAAAAAAAAGATACACTCGATTCATTCAGGCTAATGTGTTATGTCTTCGATCACAACCTCTGTGTGTGTGTTCTTTCTACTATGTGAAAATTCTTACCCAATACAAAATGAATGGATAACGACATACGCGCTTTGATACCATGTTAAAGAATAACAAACAAAGAGATGATGCAGAAAATATGATGAAACACACAATGGGGATATTGGTTGGCTCGGAATATGTTGAAACACACAATGGGGATATTGGTTGGCTGGGAAATGGAATGGGTGTGTGCAAGAAGTTGAGGGACCTTTTAGATGCAATGCTACTTTTAGGAAACACACTAATGATACAAAAAAACACAACGTGCTCGCGTTATGTAATGCTTGGTTTGGTTAAGCTCGAGCTTGGCATGTCATATGGCACGTAGGTTAGGCGAAGAAAAACGTGCATGCATTTTATAGTTACAAAACGTGTACGCGTTATGGAGAAGTAAAACGCGCACGTGTTATGGAGAGGCAAAACGTGCACACATTTTGGAGAAGAAAAACATGCATGCATTTTAGAGAAGCAAAATGTGCACGCATTATGGAGAAACACAAAAAATGGTTTTAGTGCATGGCTAGGGAAATGAATAAAAACAATAGTTTTCATCATCAAGAACAACATCTCAAACAACCATGTCTAACCTACCAATAGCATAATTTTTCTTTGTGTTGTAATATGGACACCATTAGGAGGTTTTAAGAACTAAGTATGGGTCATAGTCCCTTGACCATGCTTGAGGGAGCAAACTCAAGACTTATGTCCTAAAGGTAGCTTTTAAGGCTTTAGGTCCATGAACAAGGCATCGAACTTGCACATAGCATATTCACATGTGATATTTTTCATCTAAGAGAGAATATGCAGTACATTAGAGTTCTATTAGCACTAGAAACATATCCGTAGACATGGTTGGCAGAGGAAACCTAGTCCTTAGGCTCTAAAGGAATCCTATAGACATATAGGGCCAAGAACAACACCCTGAAAAAACACACATGATCTCTTCAGGGTATCCTCAACCTTTAAGTTGGGATGTTTCCATGATTAGGATTTTTTAAGCATTATATATGGAGGATAAGGTGTTAATCATGGTTGGTACATAAAGCTTTAATTTTAGGTTTGTAACCAGCTTTTAGGGCTCAAGGTCCATGACCGACACCTTGAATCACCATGGATGACCCCTCATGTTTATAGTTTTGTTTTGAATGGGGATATGGGAAGCATTAGGGGTTTCTAATACTATTTATTTGTCTTAATACCTTAGACATAATAAGGGAGGAAACCTATGCCTTAGACCCTAGAAGATGCTTCTATCCATCTAGAGCCACGAATGATGTGTTGAACAACCTCAATAGATCCTTCCATGGTTTCATTTACCTTGAAATGGGGATACTAGTGCCATTATAACATTTTAGCAATACGTACACATTTCAGGCCCCTTCAAATGGGTGGGGGGGAACACTTGGTCCTTAGGCCTTAAAGGAAGTTGTTAACCATTTAAGGCCAAAATTGATGCCTCCAACCACCACACATGACATTGAAAGTAAATCATTTGAATCTTAATCGGGATATGCATGCCATCATCATTTGTTGATCACTAGGTATGCATCTCAAGGCCATGGACATAGTTAGGGGAGGAAACTATGGCCTTAGGCCCTAACTAAAGCTTCTATGTATCCATGAATATGAAGGATTCTTTAAAAAATCACACATGCCATCTCATAGGTATATTTGGACTATGAATATGGATGTTAGTAAAATTAGGTGGTTTTGAGCAGCAGGTATGTAACCTCTCAGATATGTTTGAGGGAATATGCTCATTCCTTAGGCCATAATGGAATATTTGAGGAACACATGTTAATGAACAATTCCTTGAAGCACCACAAATGACCTACTCAAGGTATGCTTGGTCTCCAAGAAAATATGCACATGCCTTTAAGAGGTTTTGAGCATTAGATGTGGGTATTAAGGCCTCAACATGGTCAAGGGAGGAAATATAAGACTCGATCCCTAAATAATATTTCTAGCATCTATGGCTACACACGTGCCATACTCACTATCCCTATATTCCTTACTGACTGGCCCTCCCTTCCTTTTTATTTCCATCTCTCTCTATCTCTATGTGTATGTGTGTGTGTCTTTTCCCCTTCTCTCTATAACAACCTCCCTCTCTCTCTCTCTCTCTCTCTTTATCTCTATGTGTGTGTGTGTGTCCCTCCCTCACTCCCCATCTCTCAAAACCTATCTCCACCTTATTTATACCTCCCTCACTATCCCTCCTTACATCACTCTCTCTTTATTGTTCCCCTCTCCCCCCTCTCGCGTTGTTTCTCACACCTCCCTCCCTCTCTCTCCTACACAATCTATCTATCTATATATGTGTGTGTGTGTGTGTGTGTCCCTCCCCCATTTTCCCTCTCTCATAACCTCTCTCCACCTTCACTATACCTCCCTCCACCACTCTCTCTCTCTATCACTCACCCTTCGCCCCCCTCTCTCTCTATCGCTCACCCCTCTCTCTCTCTCTTTGTGTGTGTCCCTCCCCCTTCTCTCTCTATATATCTTAGTGTGTGTGTCACTCCCTCACCCCCCCTCTCTCATAGTCTCTCTCCAACTTCTATATACCTCCCTCAATATCCCTCTCTCTCTCTCTCTCTCTCTCTCTCTCTCTCTNCTCTCTCTCTCTTTGTCACCCCTAGCCCTCTCCCTTTGTCACTCACCCATACCCCTCTCTCCCACATAATCTCTGTGTGTGTGTGTTTCCCCTTCTCTCACAAACTCCCTATGTCTCTCCCTCTCTCTTCACCTTCTATTTACCTTCCTCTATCAATATCTCCCTCACTTTTCCCTTAATTACCAGCCCTCCATGGCATTATTCATCTACATATCCCCTCTCTCTCTCACTCTCAACTTGTATCCCTTCCTCCCTATATCTTTTCACCCTTCCTCTCCATGTTTCTCTCTTTCGAAACCTCCCTCTCTCTCCATCGCCCAACCCTCCACCCTTTGTCTTGGACACCATCTATGTGTGTGTGTGTGAACCTGCCACCTTTTTATCCTTGTGTCTATCCCCCTGCCCCTGCCTCACACACACATCTTCTATCGCCCCTCACTATCTCTTTCCTTTAGTTTATCTCCATGCCTCCCTCATGCCCCCTCCTCCCTCTCTATCTTATTATCTCTCAAACTCTCTCCACAACATTCTCTCTCTCTCTCTCTCTCTCTCTCTTATACTTCCTTCCTCTATGTTTTCAACTTATCCCTTCTCCTCAACCCCCTACCTCATTATGACCCATATTCTTTGTTTTATCACATCTCATTCCTATCTCTTCAATTTCCCTCTCCTTCACCTCTCTCGTCCAACACATCCTATTCCTCCTCTAATACTCCATATCCACCTTTCCATTCACCATTACTCTCTCTCATCAAACCATCACCCACTTCCTCCCCTCCACCTTGTCCCCCTTCATCAATCAATTCTCGTGTACTGTTTCTAACCCTATACGTCTTCATCACCTCTTCTCTTCCTTATTATTCTCTCAATCCCCACTCCTCTTCACCTTTGTAACCCATAATGTTCTCATTCTATTCATCTTTTTCCACTTGAATTTACAACATCCTCCTAGGACCTTGACCCTTTCTTTCCCCTCTCAACTATTAACTATACTCACTCGAACTTAAAACATCCTCTTAGGCCCTTGACCCTTCTCCACCCCCTCTCAACTATTAACCATCCCCACTTGAACTTCCAACATATTCCTAGGCCCTTGACCCTTCCCCACCCCCTCTCAACTATTAACCATCCCCACTAGAACTTTCAACATCCTCCTAGGCCCTTAACCTTTCCATACCCCCTCTAAACTATTATCCATACATTTGATATATTGCATATAGTGCTATATTTTTATCTCTACAAAATGCGTGTGTGTTATAGAACTACATAATGGGCACGCGTTTTGTAGTTCTATAGCGCGCATGCATTTTCCACTTCTACATGGGCAGGAAATGTAATTTGAATTTAAACATGCCAATTCACTGGCTCACTTGTCACCAATAGTCCTATGTGTATGGTTTGGAATTTGCTTTGGTAATACCAAACCTATGTTATGGTATATGATAAACCATAGCTAATTGGGCATTTCTTCCAGTTTCTGAAGAAGTCATTGTTTACGCACTCATTACAGTATGTTACACACAATCATTTTTGACGAAATCTTAAACATAAATAGCATTTTTTCTACAGATTCTAAATATGTAATTTTTATTAAAAAAATATTATATTTTCCTATTTTTTTCAATTTCTATTATGTCCTAACTCCTTATGTAAAAAAACATGGTGTTAGTGTTTTTTCCATAACATTTTCAATTCTTAATCGTCTTAAAAATAAATTATATGGTGCAATAGAAGACACTGACCTCTACATTCTATAAAAAACCCATTACATAATTATTTCATTAAGACCTTCAAAGGCTGCACCCACAAAAACATATACCTTATCATTTGCCTAAAAAATAAAAAGTGACTCAGAAAAAATGAAACTTGACATAGTTATACAATTTTTCATTACATAAATCTTATATAATCGGAAATGTGATTCAATTTCTTACATTTAATATGTTTTACTCAAATCAAGATAGTTTTTGTAAGTGTCCCAAAAAATATATTTAAGTTCAGGGATGCCTGATTTTTTAGTTTTCTATTGCATCTAACATGCCAAAAGTGACCCTCATTAGCTTGCACTCACCCGAATACCTTCTTAATATATATTAACACAAGTATTTATCGGACAACAAAACAACAAAATAATGGGTCAGTGAATACTATGGGTCACTACTTTTAAGTAATGTGACCAAATCAACTACTCAACTAACCAACTAATTAATGCATTATACACCATAGTGAAATGTTAAAATTACAATTCTTAACCTAATAATCCCATGTCAACAAATATCAAACATTTGTTATTGATTGCAAAGCTATTTATGCGAATTGATTATTGCTACATAAACAATGTTACCCTCCCTCCTCCCGATTCATTGATTTCATTTGTTCAAGTTATGTGATTATAAATTGTATTCTCTTTAAGTTACGATATGCCTAACGCCATTTGTCTATATCATTTAATGTTGATGATACATGAACGCCCTATATGCTCCACGATGCAAAATAATCACCTTTTGATCATATGCTGGAAATTATTATATATAAATCAATGATGTAGAGAATAAATGGAATTTTTGTAATAGACTATTGATTGTAGGAATGCGTAAAGGTGTATAATTGAGTAGTGAGAGTATAAATTATATCTATTGAGTATCTCATCATGATTGGCCTATCAAAGTAATTTGGTTAGCTTATAATCTTATTATGAAATTGAGTTATAATGCGTGACTTCATTTCATGTTTCCAAGAATTTGTGTTAGTTTATAATTGCATACATGTGGAATATAAAAGAAACTCATTAATTTATGGTTCAAGAGTAATTTAATTAGTTTATATTGATATTGCAGTTTATAATTCAAGGTTGAGATAAGAGTGGTTGGGGTTGATTTTATATAGTTTTATAAATTGCCACTTATGATATTAAATTGATTATATTAATATATCTTTATTGTTATATGTTACATGTATCTTGTTTATATGACTTCATTTGACTTGTCATTTTCTTTTGTAGTGTTGAGAGGATAAATAGGGCTTTCGAATGAGTTGTCGTACAAACTCTTTTGAGATCATTTCAATAGATTTTATGAGCAACATGGCTCCATGGCCTGGTTTTACAAGAAGTCATCAATGCATGTTCTTGAAATTCTAAATTTCAGAGTGGGATTTCACTAATTTCGCCCGGTTTTTAATCATATAAAACATAGTAAGCTTGTTCTGAGGTAAAAAATTTCACTTTGTATGGACCCCAAAATTATGTACAAAAATCATTTGTTAATAAAAGTACCATCCCCATTGTTGCCACTTATGTAGAGGAATTTAGTTCTATCCACTCTCCTCCCATATGTGTTATACAAGATTTCAAGGTATTATGCATCATTTGCCAAAAATGGTAAATTGAAATTTCGAGCACTTGGCACTGCTCACTGCTCATTTGGTAGAAGCTTCAATTCTTTCTAAAAAGTAAGTAAAGATAGATGCTATGATTAACATAGGAAAATATATGTGTGTGTGGGTGTATTTAGATCAGACTTAGTCAAAATTCCATAGGCACAATAATACATGAAAATGTTCAAATAAGGGTAATAAGATCCATTTTGCAATGCAGACAAGTTTAAGTAAACTGTCTCTAAACTCAATCATGATTGCAACATGAAGTGAATGAAAACAACATAAATAAGAAAGATGTGAAAGAATCATTCATTCAAACATCAAATGATCAACAATTAAAACCAAAAAAATATTGCCAATGGACATAACAAATCCAAAGATATAATTTAAAACATTTAAGAGTGAGACCTCAACACATTCTTAGGTTTGGAGTGGACTTTTAGTTTGCTACTCCTTGCTACTATAAATACTGAAAGCCTTTATTGTGATTTATCACTTTGTGATAGAAATTCTTCCCATGAAAGTAAAATCTTGGTTATAGAGTGAAAGACAACCACAAAGGTGGAAACATTTATCCCACATAAGAATATGTAGGTCAATTTGCATTAATTTTTTTTCTTTCTGTGGAGGCTTTCAACATGTATGTATCTTTGCATTAAATTTTTTTCTTTATGTGAAGGCTTTCAACATGTATGTATCTTTACTAGACTTGGGAATAGTCCTTTGAAATCCATTCACTTACTAAGAGAATAAATTATGAACAATCATGAATTAATGAAAGATTATGAATGTGCCAGTTAATGGATAAACTCATTCCAAGGGTAAGGGGGCCATACACTCATTTCAAGGGCAAGGGGTTCTTTATTATATTTAGTATTGCATATTTTTTCCTTATAATTATGATATTCCACTTTGTGGGATTCATCACAATTTTTTATATCTAGAATTCACTACTATGATTTAAATTGGATTTACATAAAAATAAATTGGTTTTAATGGCTTAGTAATGACAAAAATGAAGGCCATTAAAAAATTGTCTAGAGAAGTAGAGGTCGAGGCTACAAGGTTGATAATGAAGCTAGAGGAGGGGTTGATATCATGAAATGCCTTACACTTGTCAAATTCACTACAAATATTGACAATGTGCCAAACACCCAAGGAAAGCACAAAAACTAAATTAAAGGACTAGAAAGAATTAAAAGAAAGAGAATAAAAAAGACACAAGAACCTTGCATGAAACATTTCCAACATGAAGGAAAGGAGAGGATGGGAATTCATGTGGGAAGTTGAAGAGTTGGGGATTCCTAACCTTTAAGTTGTTCCTAACAAGTCAATTCCATTTATAAACTCCTTCTCAATGGCAAATAGGGGGTTGTTTAGTGAGGAGAAGAAGGGTTGCATGATAAATATCCTTGAGTTATAATCTTATAGCTCTAGAGAGGAAAAATACCATTGCAGTTTTGCAAATCACTAAGTAATCAACATTGAGCAATACCATTGGATGTTGGTTTTTACATTTGAGTTTTGAGGGTAAAAATCTTGGTTGTATTATGGTGTTTAATGTTTGTGTATATTTTTTTTAGTTTTGGTTTTAATTTGTTCTTACACTTTGTTATTAGAATTATTGAGGCATTAGATCTTCAAGAAATGAGTGCAATCAGATTCTTAATTATTATGCAGTGAAAAGGAATGAATAATACACACTGAATAAAACAAAACTCACAGGAAACCAACAAGTATTTCTCAGTATAATTACAGTATAAACTTAATTACATCCCAATAGTATACAATGGTAATACATAAAGGAGAATTCGAATCATGAGAGATTAATTCGAATCTACCAACTCAATCTGATTGCATGGCTAACTAGAAGTGTCTAAATCACTATCGGAGTTCAACTGGCTAACTCCATATGTATAATCTAGTCTCTCAATCAGTTACAATCAATCAAACTAGTCTAACTGCAGTGGTAGGTGAGAAGAAGGTGAGAACTAGAACCTTCCCACATGCATCCATGCATAACTGGTGCTAACTGAACTTGAGGATATCTAACTAAATGTAACTGAATCATAACTAATCTTAACTAGTTACCAACTGCCAACAACTAAAGGAGGTTGGTGCCGACACTCCGAGTGGCTCATAAATTGTAGGGATTAGTATAGGAGGTGCCTAAACCGATGCATGAAGTTGCAGTCAATTCCATTTAGCCTCTATCAGTGTTCCCCACACTCTAGTGACTGGTACATGTGGCACCGATTAGGCCAAGTGGAACCAATGGTACTAGTGGACCCAATAATAACTAAATGACTCCTAAGTTAGGAAAATATAATCTAATAGGCAGTTTGGACAAGGGAGGATTATAAATCCTAACACCCCCCTTGAATCCTAACTTGGACAACCATGGGCCCTAGCAACAAGACTAAAAGTCACCCATATACAATTTGAAAGATAAAAAATGCTGCTTAATAAAACGAGGAAATAGGGGAAAACCTCATGGGAACCCCCCCGCGCCCCACCAAAAGAAAAATAGGAACAATAAAATACAAGCTATATTTAGAAGAAAAGAAGCTTCATCCTTAGAAAAATAACTTGTCAAAAAACTCTGCTGCAATTTGCAGCACTATGCAGAAGTATGGTTCTCCTGTGAAGAAATATCCTGAAGCTGTGCATGTGAACGTCTCCAAACCAATGGGTATGTCTAGAGGAATTTTCTTCTTTTGAAGAAGAATAAAATGTTCAACTGAATTAGAAATATAGACAGTTGCACGATGAAAACTGGACACATGTGGAGAAACTGAAATCAACCGATGAGAGAGAAAAAGTGCTTGAGAATTTGAACCATGTGAGAAACACCCAAGAAACCGATATATTGAACCCTTGAACATCAAACCACATGAGGTAAAATCATCCCCAATTGTTAGGAGCAAGTGTCCAGGCGAATGCAGAATGTCTCCATCCTTACTAGTTCTGTGAGGAGATGAGCATGTGATCAAATAGATAGGTAGAGAATCTCTGGGACTGTGGAGAGCGAATGCTTGAGCTCCATAATCTGACATAGCTTCAGAAATAACCAATGATTCACAAAATATAATATCAGAAAACTCATAAGAGGAAACTAACATCAAATCCCCAACAACAAGTTTGAAGGAGACTTGCGGTACTCTATTTGTCACACCAAAATTGATGAGACTAGCTACAAGCATGACTGAAGGCTCTTGGAATTTAAAAATTGAACCAAATAATATTAGTTTAGATCCAAATAAGATCATATCAGATCCAAATAAGTTCATATCAGATAAAAAAGTGTGGAATGAAATCAAATCCCCAGCAACAATTTTGAAGGAGACTTGCGGTACTTGTTTTTTCACACCAAAATTGATGAGATCAGCTACAAGCATTACTGAAATCTATTGAAAATTGAAACCTGAACCAAATAATTTCAGATCATATCCAAATAAGATCATATCATATCCAAATATGTTCATATCAGATCCAAGAGTGTGCTCCACCGAGATGGTAGATGCACAATTTTCCCCTTCTTCAAAACTCTGAGTATTGGTGCATGCAATCATGTAGGAATTTGTTGGAAGCTCTAGATCAATGAGAGTGAATGGATCAGTCCTACAATTTGATATTATTTCCAAAATATCCAAATATTCATAAAATATAATATCAACAAACTCTTAAAAGAATACTGACATCAAATCACCACCAACAATGTGGAAAGAGACTCTTGGTACTTGATTCTCCACACCAAAATTGATGAGAACAACTACAAGCATGATTGGAAGCTCTTGAAACTTAAAAATTCAACCAAGTAATGTCATATCAGATCCAAATAATGTCATATCAGATACAAATAGGTTCATATTAGATCCAAGAGTGTGATCCACCGAGATGGTAGATGCAGAATTTTCTCCTCCTTCAAAATTCTGAGTATTGGTTCATGGAATCATGTAGGAATTTGATGGAAGTTCTAGATCAATGAGAGTGAATGGATCACTCCTACAATATGATATTATTTCCAAAATATCCAAATTATTAATTTTTTGCACACCAACAACATCATTAGAGATAGAGAAATCAAATTCCTCTTTATTTTATGAAACAATCATTGGTAAACTATGCACATAATTTAAAATAGAAGAATCACTAGAGAATTTTTGTATAGAATGGAAGGAGATTTTTTCTTCAATAACAGAGATTCGAATGTCTTCTTTTCGATCATCCATATGAGAATATGATATATCAGATATCTTATAAACTTTTGGAGCAGCAGGAGAAGGAGTCACTCGAAGGAGACTTTCTTCAATTCGAATTGGCCGTGTGGAAGATTATTCCTATTCTTCATATTGAACAACTTCATCAAAGGATGGTAGACACCGATACTTTTGAATAAATAACTCTTGTGGTGCTGGGTGTGCTCTTCAAATTTCTATAATGATCCTCATTATGCTTTCCAAAGTTTCTATCCAATTTTGTCTAGAGATCCTTTGGGTATTCAACAAAATCAATAAGGTAGTGAAAGCTTGGAGAAAAGGACAGACATATTCTTCCAAAATCTCTATCACCTTAATTTAGCCATTCATTCTCATCTTCATAAGAATATTTACCAAGCCCAATAGATACCTCATAGATACCTTGTGCCTTTAGATATGAAATCATCTTCAATTTCCATTATGAATATCTTGTGGATGGAGTAAGAAGAGGAGCTGATAATATTGAATCCATATGAAGCTGTACCTACATAATATCATTGCAAAACCAAAAATAATTCACATTATGACAGAATCAATCCTTCCCTCTCGACATGTACACTTTCTCAGGGTCCATCACACCCGCATCGCCACTCTGAATAAATTCAGAGGAAGCAAGGCACTCTTTGTGGGACTTCTGTGGAAAACCAACTCCTTCTGGTGTACAATGGAGAGTAGACAGACTTGAAGCTTTCATAGGAGGCTCTAATACCATATTAGAATTATTGTGCCATTAGATCTCCAGGAAATGCGTGCAATCAGATTCTTAATTATTATGCAGTCAAAAGGAATGAATAATACACACTAAAAAAACAAAACTCAAGGGAAACATACACGTATTTCTCAGTATAATTACAGTATAAAATTCATTACATCCCAACAATATACAATGGTAATACATAAAGGATAATTTGAATCATGAGAGATGAATTCAAATCTACCAACTCAATTTGACTGCATGGCTAACTAGAAATGTCTAAATCACTATTGAAGTTCAACTAGATAACTCTAGATGTCTAATCTAGTCTCTCAATTAGTTACAATCAATCAAACCAGTATAACTACAGTGGTAGGTGAGAAATAGGTGAGACCTAGCACCTTCCCACATGCATCCATGCATAACTGGCGCTAATGGAACTGGAAGATATCTAAATGAATGCAATTGAAGCATAACTAAGCTTAACTAGTTACCAACTACCAACAATTGAAAGAGTTTGGTGTCGACACTTCGAGTGGCTCCTAAATTTTAGGGATTGGTCTAGGAGGCACCTAAATTGATGCATGAAGGTGCAGTCAGTTTGAGTTAGTTCTATTAGTGTTCCCCACACTCTAGTGACTGATACATGTGGCCCCATTAGGCCAAGTGGACCCAATAATAACTAAATGACTCCTAAGTTAGGAAAATACAATCTAATAGACAGTTTGTACAAGGGAGGATTATAAATCCTAACATTTGTATAAACCAAAAGAACTATCTCATAATTGCATTTAATACCCAGATTTGGTCACTGGTTTAAATGATTGCTTAAGCATTGGAATTGATTAAATGTATTATTGGTTCATTGTTTAACCATAATCCTACAACCAACATAATGTTTTGGTTTTGGTAAATTCCTTGTGATATTCCAATGGAAAATTAACGTTGTTTATGTATTTGTAATTGCATTATTAAATTTATGGACACCTACAACACTATCTCCTATTGGTTGGATCACTTGTTGGGTTTCCTAGTCCCATGGGATATTCACTTGATCGCTAGGTATAAGGAATTGGTTGTTGTTGTGTTAATGACATGTGACATCCTCAATTAATTAGTTTCTTGATTTCCATATTAGAGTAAAGACTTGGAAATTATGCAAGTCACAAGCTAAGACACATAATTACATCGAATCCCAATTTTCAATTTAGCAACCATTTAATCATGAAAATTTTTAAGGATTCATATTTTTCTCAAAGTGTATAAACCTTGGCAAATATTACTAATTCTTAAATTTCCAATTGTAAAGTATTTGGCGATATTTAAAAAAATCAAAATTTTAAGGATTTTATATAGTTTTTGGACAATTTTGGTGATGTTTAGAGTTAAAAAAAATATCTTATGGAATTTGGGCGAATAATTTTAGATAAAAATGGAAATTGGCTAAATATTTTTTGGAAAAGAACATCAAAAACTAGCCCATGGGATAAATTTCTCCCCTAAAAATTTTCGTGGATTTAATTGCGCTTTTCTTGAATCCCATGAGTGTGAATTCTTTAGACTTATACGTTAATAATTTTTTGAGAATTCTAATCCTAAAAATCCAAATTCAAAATTTAATCCATTGAAATTTTAAACTGGAGGGTAATCATCAATTCATTTGGTTCCTTTTGCGTCGAGGAGACATGGTTACGATGTGCATAAAAAATGAAAAATATTGATTGTTTGAAAATTCCAAAACAACCACCAATCAATACTGGATGCATAGAAACTAACAAGTATGGTGGTACGATAAGAATGTGACATGGGGTGTTTCTCTATATGCTTGAGAACTAATTCTTGTACTTCTCTTGAGAAGCACTATAGCAATAAAAATGGATCTTTATGGTCGTTTTTCTATTAATATTTTACCCTAGTAGAGTGCGTTGTAAACTGTTATGATGCACCCGTGCATATATATTTCAATGAAACACACTAGTGCATGTTGGTAAACATAAACATGTTTATTTGTTTATTTTTGATAAAGTGATTTCAAATATATATTTTTTTAATATAAGTCAGACAATGCACTTGTATAAAACACACCTATGCATTTATTTTTGTGACACACAACATTATTTTTTTTAAAGAAAATTGAATTTACAAGACATTTTAACTATCTAGTGTGTTTCGAGGTGATGCACTCGTAGAAACTATGAAATGTATCCATATAGGTGTGTTGTTAGGGACATTACGCATCGGGTAATATATATATTAGTTTTAAATTTTTAAATCATTCCAAATAGTATGATGCATTTTGATAAAATGCACTAGTGCGTGTTTTTAAATAAATGAGCACATTGATGTGGTTATTTTTTATAAAATTTGTCTAATTTTTTTTTTTAAATTATATGTTTGTCGGTGCGCTTTGTTTAAAGCATATTGTTGCTTATATATTTGCTAGGGGAATTGATGGTTTTTTGTTATTTTAATTTTGAAATCAAAATTTAAAGGACAGGAGGAATTTAAATATCTGGTGCTCCTATGTATGTTAAAGCGCACTAGTGCATTTATATATAAGAAGCGCATTAGAGACAAATCATCCGCAAAAATCTATGGCTGCTCACCTCTACTATCCATCTCTTCTATAAATAGATAAAAATTATTTTTATTACTAGATATTGATAAAAAAATTGTGTATTAAGCAATTTTACTCTAAGCGTTTCATACTTCTATGCAGAGTCCATCGTTAGAAGGTTCTGATAAACCCTATGCTAGAAGGTGTTTTCCTTGTAGTGATACCATTTGTTGTCCTGATCATCAATGGGGTACCCTACCAATTCTTCAAAAATTCTAGAGGATTGTGCCATTGATGCCCACTCTCTCCTTATGTATTCCTATTAGTAGCATAGGTACTTTACAAATCTATCTTGGAGAATACTTGGATGGGTCATATTAAAGGTATTAAGACATGGAGTAGGTTAAATATGACACACCTACTTTTTTTTGATGACATACTACCCTTCACTAATGATTATGTGGATGAAGGTAGATATTTGAAGGATATTTATACAATTATACTTTAAGGACATTAGTATGGAGATAAACCATCAAAATTAATCTAAAAGTTTCCATGGTATCGATGAGCTTACTTAAAACACATGCTTTGAATATTTTGTTTCCATTTACACTCATGGCTCTGGATGTAGGTTGAGAATACTTGGTATTCATTTTGAAACCAAATGAATATGATAAACATCACTAATTAAGCAATATTAAATGAAGAATACATTTTGGTGTAATAGAGGGCTCTTTAGGGGATGGGAGATTGAATTTGGTCAATTTTGTACTTGAGGATATACCTATATATTGGCATTATTTATCTCATATCCGCAAGGGTGTTCTAGAAGGAATTAGAGGGACATGCTCGATTAAACATGGAAGGGAAACCATAAGAAGGGGGATGCCATATTTCTAAGTGGTAGACATTTTCCAAGTCCAAAGGGGAGGGAAGATGTGTCACACATCTAAAAAATCGTAAAAAAAAATAAAAAATTGTACACAGATTTAACTAGAACGCTTCATACAATTATAGCTAGCAGTATTACTTGTGAGTTTAATTAATGATGATTATGTAAGTTAATTATATGATTTTATTTCCTATGTCAAGGTTTTCCAGCTGCTGTAACAACAAATTTCTAATTATTGTGTGCAACCACACCAAAATGTAATGTTTTAAAATACTTGATATGGTTTTTGTTATAATTTACTAGGGCCTTACTAGCCCCAAGGTTTGAGAGGCTAGACCATAGTCTTGATCCCACCTTTCAATTTTAGTAAGGTTTGTAAGGTCTACATGAATTACCATAGTGAAATGTAATATGGTAACATCAAAGAGGACCTTGGTCCTAAGGCATAAAGGGTGTAAATTTTGAACAATGGACATTCGAGTATTTTATGCCATGGTTTGCAAATTTAATAAAATGGGCGTTGGTTTATAAGGTTGTATGTTTACATGGTAAAGTTTTGAATGTGATGTTATATGGGTTCTTAGCATAGTTTTAATGGCTCTAGAAATGATTAAAATCCATTATTACTTCTGGCTGTGGTTTAAAGTGTCGTACTCGAGTTGACTTGGGTCTAAAAGGCATGTCATGGCTGTAAGTTGACAACACATCCAGGCTTCCCACGATGGATTCAAGATATTATCTCAATAATCCACTTTTTAATCATGATGCAACGAACTTTATAGGGTTTAATGTGTTGTAACACCTTCCCGAACCCTTCATTCATGGTTTGTTTGGTCTGTAACTTTCAAGAGCCGAAGCTCTGCTTTGTTAATGGCGACTTGTTGGGTTTTCTGGTGTAAACACTGCTTTGGTTTTGATGGAATTGTAACTGGTTTCTTTCCAAGATAATCTTGCATTTTTTCATGGCTTCCATGGCCGTTTGCAACTCATTGCTTCACTTTCAAGAAACTCAGCCATCAACTCCAGTTTCGATGCTGCCCTTCACCAGGTAAATTTGACTGATAAGCTGCAAGATTTTCATTGAAGGTTTTTCTAATTGTTTAACTTTAACTGAAACTTTTTGGGGTTTTAGTGAAGGTGGAGGAAGGATAAGGGTAACCCCTGGAGGAGCTGACCCCTCACCATCTCTGCAACTTGCATAAGGTAAGAACTTAATGTTTTAACTTGTTTACAGTAATATTTTTAAGTATATGTTTTGAATGTAACAATGTGTTTCTTTGCAATTTAGAATCATCTATGAGGAAGGCGACATGGTCACCTCCTCCCAGGCCCATGCCTTAAAATGCCCACGTAACAACAACCCAAAACCCTTGCTCTTGTTAACTTTTGTAATTCAAGGAATTTTACCTACAGTTGCTAAAATGTTTTGTGGTTTGATGCAGGTACTAAAATCCTGAGTGAAAGGATCCAAGAGGAGGGAAACCACTCCAGCTCTATAAAAGATAAGTTTTAAGTTATTTTAAAACCCTAGGGTTTAAGCTTTGTTTTATAGAGGGCGTTAGAGCGTCTCTGCTTCACATTGTTTTTATGTATAATAAGGCTTGTTTTAGAGCTTGCGTTAGTGTTGTGGGTGCCATTACGGATGGAATTACCACCACTTCGCTTATTCTATATTAGAATTTGTTTAGTGTTCAAAAAAATTACAATGGTGGAAGCCATCATGGATGGTCTTACAACCACACCCTATATGTGTACATCGCTTTGATATTTTTTTAAAGTATAATCAAATTGAAACGACCCTTAGCATCTTTGCATTTTTGGTAGAAAATCATGTCAAGAGTTAAACTGTGGTTATACTCATTTCTTCCTTTGTTTGAAACAATGGATTCCATCCTTCAATGGTCTTATGGCCATGTACATACACAGTTTGATAATATCTGTTGCTTAAAGATATCTAGGTTCAGTTTATACAAGAAGTATATAGTATTTTTAAAGTATTGTTGACCTGGGTTAAGTACTTGTATGATGGTTTAGCCAGTGCTTATCTATGTAGATCCTGTTAGCTATTTCATATTTGATTTGGAAAAGATTACATGTGTTTACTCTTTGCATAATCAATGGTTTCCATATGAATGGGCTTACGACAATTATCTTTTAATCTTATTATTGTTTAATTGTTAATTTGTTAAATCTGCTAAATCGTGGATAAATGATGTAATGCATGCATTTGATTTGGAATAATTTTAGATTAATACTTGCATGCCATCATAGATGGGATTAATACCGGTCTTTGGAAATGGAAGATTTGCTTCTGTGAATGGTTGCGCGATTTTTTTTAAAACTAAAATGTGGATTTATTATGGATATGTTAAGTATGGTTATTGACTGTTAGCTTTAGATCCATAAAATATTTTGTTAGATATGTTAGGTATATCAATCCTGTATGTGACTGTATTTTGCATATTGTATAAAATATATAATGTGTGTGTATATATATATGCGACTGTAGATATTTATGATTATTTAATTATCATATAGCTAAGATATAAATCGTGAATGTGTTGTGTATATATCTTGATAGTTTTATAAATAATTTAATTTCAAATTATTTAAATAGATTCCCTAGATCCCGATCTGAACAGTCTTGAATTGGTATCGGGGGTTTAAGAAATAATTTAAAAGGTAACTCTGTAGCTTAACCCAACATGGGATACATCTAGTGTACAATAATTTTGATTATTCACTAGTAAAAAATGAGGAATTATATACTACGTGACAAAAAATTCTAGTCACCACAAGTTTTTCAAGTGATTTACTACTAAATATGAGCAATTTTGATTGACCCAACTATAAATGACTAAAATTAACGACTAATTTAGTCANGTTCAAAATGACTAACATAAACGACCAATTTAGTCACGACATAAAAATGACTAGCTAGAAGAATATGAATGTCATTTATGTTAGTCATTTTTAACCGTGTCATGGAAAATTGCAATTTTGACAATGAAGTGTTACAATTTAGTAATTTTTGTAAATTGTCTACCTTCTATCACCGACCATGTGTAGGTTAACAATTCTGAATCCAAAATGGAATTTGTGGGGTTATGAATATCTAGTGTTTTTCCCATGTGGCTAGGATAGTGTTAAGGTTTTGTGGATTATTGCAGATGATGTGCTTTAGATGTTCATATTTCTTGCCAGAAATAATATTGGGATCACAAATCCCATATGATATATATGTTGGAAAACCCTCTTTCTGTAATGGTGCCATGCACCTTGATCTTTAGAGATCCAACAAAGTGATTGTACAAAATCGCTCTTGACCATATTTATCCATGCTGCACCATTGGAGCAAACTGTTAAACTCCAAAGGAAAATTAGGTTCCTACAATTATAAATTAGGACATAGAACCAGTACCATATCGATACCTAAAAGCATCATAGCTAGTTATTGATCCTTCAATGTGAGAGTCCCTAGTACCATACTAAGGTGCTTTTCTAACTTCAATATAGCTATCATGATCTGTGACCATTGAACTAGCTGCACCAGTCGATGTAGCTTCACCAGGATCAGTTCCTTTAAACGTTGTAGTAGTTGATTCATTAATTGAACTGGTGGAAGCACCAAGACCAATATTTTAACCAATTAAAGACTCAATTATAAATTGGGGTGCTGACCTAGAACCAGTTAGCTCAAATCCATATGTAGTAAAGGTAGAGGCCCCATCTTGGAGTTTCAGGTAAATATTTCAATTCCTCCTCTTATAGGCCTGACCTCACATAATATGATACATATAATGCACTGATGACTTTGCCTTATCACTATCAAGGTAAACCTCATTTTTGCATCGATGTCCAAGTAAATTTTGGATATGACGTCACCACCCACTTGATTCACGATGTACAACTCTTCTCCAACATCCTCGATCCAAGTTTATTATATATATTGCTGTAACAAAAATAACATTAAACAAATATTCTATAATAATAAAACACAAATTAATTATATTTTATATTAATCTTATTTTATAAAACTAAACAAATTTTATATTAATATTATTTTGTAAAACTAAACAAGTTCTATAATAAATATTAAAATAAATATAAAATAAAACAAATTAACAAAATATATAAATTATAATAATAAAAATAAAACAAATATATAAAAAAATAATTTCTAAAACAAAAAAACTATATGCAAGTGCACCTATCAGCCCACGAGCTCTTGACCTACCTTTTGACGGCATTCATGGCTATTTTTTCTAAACCATGAAGATTTCATCCTCCAATTCCACAGATGACTACTCAACCGTCTTCTAAGAAATGCTATGCAGATTTGGGTTTATTCACCGAATCACTATCATCAATTTTTTTGATCTGAAATCTTTTAGGATGTTTTACCTCTTAAGAGTGCCAAGACCCTCCTATTCAGGATTAACAGCTAAAGGATTTGTCTTACCCCCATTGGGAGTGTGAGCACTTCCCTCTTTGGTCTTGAATGCCTTATTAGACAAAGGGTCTATCCCTCCAGTCGAAACAACGTCTAGAACAATAAAAAATCTGGTAGAGGCTTCCAAGAAGAAGCTAAAACGTTCAAACCCTCCAAAGGGAAGTTCGTTTGCTGAATGAAGAACATACCCCCTTGGATATTTAAAATGTCCCTATTTTGGAATATAAAAGAAAATGTAGCTACAAATCCTAACTCGGCAGTATTAATAGGAATTTCTCCAGCAGAGTAGGGGGAACTACAAAGAAGCAGCGAAAAGGAGATGGATAAAAGACACAAGACAAAAAGAAGCTACAGTCACAACAAAGGGAAACTTTGAACAAAGTATGTACATTGTAGACCCTAGCTACCAATATCAGAGTGTAATAAGATTGTATATTTCTTTGTAACCAAACTCTATATTTCATTCTTCTTCCCATCGATATATTCCTTGATATTTTTAGTCCATACAGGGCTTTCTCCAGCAAAATCATGTGCTTAATTTATGGTGTGGTTTTGTTTAGTGTATGGTTTATTTTTATTGTTCTTGCACAGTAAATTTTTAGTCTGTAGTAGAGTTTTTTGCTTATATATTGTCATTTGTGGCAACATTTAATGACACACATAAATACTACAACATTTTCCAAGAAAACACACTGTTTTTCCTACAGTAATTATATTTAGCATAAATGAAAATAGCATTAAGTTTGGGGAAATGTGTTAAATTCTAAAATTTGTTAAAAGCATTGCATAATTTTTTTTCACTAGTTAGATCAGATAATTGTTATATCAAATAATTTTTATCTTGGAAGTGCAAAGGCCAAACCAGAGATCCATGACCCACAGTTTAGACGTTAAAACAGATAATTGTGGGATTAAAGCATTTGTATCCTAGAAGTTCAAAGCCCAGAACAAAGATCCAACTTCCAAGGCCTGAAACAAAGATCGATGATCCATACGCCAAAGGTCAAAACAAATATTTTGGTATCAAACCACTTACATCATCAGATAAAATGATCACAAAAGTAAGACAGTAAGACAAAAAGATACATCCACTGTACACAATTTGTATACAATGTGGGGGTGAAAAAGAAACTCTGAGTTAATATTTAAATTAATATAAACAAAATAAAAGAAAAAGTTCAGCCTAGATGACAAAGGTTATATAAATGTGTCATAGGTGTAGTGATACATAACCTGCATAGAGGAGGGAGAAATTCATAATCACTCTATCTAACTAAAACCAAACAAAAATGTTATATACATGTGTCATAGGTGTAGATACATAGCCTACATACATGAGGGATAAATGCATGTTTGAGGCGGGCTTGCTGGAGGAAAGGAGGGTTTGGTGGGTTATGAGAGGCAGCATAATAAGAAGAAGAAGAAACTATGGAGAGATTAAAAATGATATTTTCAGGGGCAGCCCTATGCTCGATTCATTTGAGTAGGTATACATTTATTCGCTTGCTCTTCTCAAAATAATCAAACACGATACCTATTTCTCAAATTCCCTCTCAATACATCCACTTGTTCTCTCCTGGAAGATGTTTACAAAATCTAGAAATGTACCTTTTGTTGATATTATTGCGCCCTAGAAAACTATTCCTCAATGAAAACATATATTACATTTACATTATTTGACTTTGCAGTGTTTTCGAGATTCTCTGATTTTGAATGAACATTATTTGTGAAAATAATGTGGGATTATGAGGGGTTTCAAAATTGTACTCTCCTGATCATGCCCTTAATTTGTAATCAAATGGAAAAGTTTCAGAGAATAGAGTAGAGCACACACAGTTGTGGAATAAGAGGAAAGTCATGATGGAGGCTTCAAGGGGAGTTGTTGCAGATATACAAAGGAGTTTGTTCCAAATGAAAGACAGAATCATGGATAAACTGACGGCTTTTCCTGTTCTAGCAGAAGCTCTGGATAATGCACGATAATCATTGGAATCAATTATTAAGGATGTAACTCAGGCTTCCTAGGGATTTGCCAAGGAAGCTGCGCAGGGATTTTTCCATTTCTTTCTGCCAATCATAATGGAAAGCTAAGTATCAATTATGCCAGTGCCCTTTTCCATATATATCTGAGTAACTAGCACAGACCCAACTAACCCGGGGTCTGAGATGCAACTTGATCTTCTACACATTAGATGTGGTTTCAGATGGGCCTGTCTTAGTGTCCATATTCAATGTATACAATGCACCTTGCACACACGGACATGTACACCCATGAATATTTGATGAATTGTCCCATTGTCACTCGAGTTGTAGATTCTATATAGCACTTGCTTCTATGGATGCAACCGGTTGGTTTTGCTGCAAAAAATTATCATACCGGTTAATCACATCTCTTATATTTATGTATTGGAATATATTACCATGTTCTTAGCAATGTTTGATCTAGGATTTGTGTCATTAGATTCTCTAGTTGGAAACATCATTATCTATTGCATATAGTTTTTACAGTTGACAAATATTGCGCACTGCCCTGTGCTAGTCCTTGATTGTTGCAAGCTGGTGGTAGTTCAGGAGTCTGTTTATTTTGATTCAACAACAACAGCTATGAAATCCCTCATGTTCTTCCTATCAACGGATTCCTTATTGACATCACTTGCAATAAGCTTGAAGATATTGATGTCCTCTTTTGCGCAATAAAATTTACGGAGAGAAAATAACAAAAGGAAAGGAGAAATGATGGGTTCTCTAATAATTTCTGAAATTAACCTCCCAAAATTTCTCTACCTAAGCAACGGGAGGAGCATAAAAAGTGAGAAAAAATATACATGAAGTAGGGTGCTACATTAAACAAATAATAAGCAGAGAGAATCTACACATTTTATGTATGCATCATTTGACAATTCCATTAAGTTTTCAACCACTCTTGAATTTCTTCCATGTAATACGTCCAGTATATTTGTTTACACTGGAAGTGTAAGCAAACTCAGCTTGTGACAAAGCAAGGTCCCACTGTGTCAAGTACCAAGTTACCAACTATACTCTGCAACAAATTTCTGAGACTTATGTTTACTAGCTCTGTTTTCCTGTCAGTTTGTGTTAGGTGGAGCCATGTACTAAATATTTCTATCTAACTTTTGTAATAAAGTCTCCAAAAATGACACATAACTTGGTGATAGTATCTCTGTCACAAGTAATTGTATTTGTCTTGGACATACCATGCAAGCACACAACTTCTTTGCAAAATAGTTCAACTATTTTGCTAGCATAAAAAATTTGATGTCATAGAGTGAAGCGGTTCATTTTAGAGAATCCGTTGGCAATGACAAAAATAGAATTTTCACCTCATCATATTTGAGAAAATACTAGGTTAAAATCCCTATTGATGTCAACCCAAGGCCAAACAAAATCCATATTGAAAATATTGTTACAATTTGGGTAGTTTAGGAGTCTGTTTATTTGATTCAGCACTAGCTGCTGTGAAATCCCTCCTGTTCTTCTTGTAGATGAACTCCATTCCTAATTTCACTTGCAATATGATTTAAGAGTTTCCTGTTCTCGTAAGCACTGTCAATTTTTCAGAGACAAAAAATAACAAGAGGAAGGGAGACATGACAAAAAGAAATCCTGGCTATGTTGAGTGGTGTTTAGGCCTCATACCAGCAGTATACCTCCAATGATGGGCTGATATGGACAACAAAACACCTTTTGGGCACCTTTGGCGGGGAATTTGTGCAATAGCAATGAAGCATAATCTATGTAACTTGGGCATTGAGACAACCATATGAGGCCGTATATCCATATAAGATTATGTTCTATGCATAGTTTGGGAACTATTTCTCACTTCTTCCTGCATTTGGATAATCTCCAGCTTATTGCATATATTTAAAGAGACCCATTTTTTATGTATAAGCGTTTAGCCCTAGAAAATGTAAGCTTTGATTAAGTTAATAATAAGCTGATTTGAAGGAGAAATTCCCTATGCGTGTAATTGTTATACACATCTGCTATTTACTTTCTAGATATTGTGTGATTTGTGCTATGAAAAAAATAACATTTTGTTTGATTGAGAACATAAGGATAGTAGTCACCTAGGGATTGGAATTTTAATAACAACTCCCCCAGAGCCAAGAACACCCACATATCTTAGTTTTTCTTTTTAAAAGTCAAGTCTTCATGGTATCTAGAGTTAATGGAAGCATTATTTCATGGATTTCATGTGTATTTGTGAGGAAAATAAGATCATGGTTAGAATTAACATGTTGAAAAGCACATGGAAATGGCCAAATCATGAAAGTCATCATTTAGCCATCCAAGGGTGTGACAACCCCAAATCATTGCCTTAAAGTATTGAATAACTGCATATTTGTTGTCCTCTTTAGTGGCAACTACTTGTGCTTGATCATGCTTAAAATCAAACTAGATCCTTATAAGATCCTATTGTAGCTGTAACCTTTTTTCCCAAATTTTTGAAAATTTTGGACCCTCCCTTTTATTTTATCTAGCCTAGGATTGTTCAGTTTTGTTTAAATCTGTCTTGGAAGTCTAGATTTCTCTGCTTAAAAATTGATCTTTTGAAGTTGGAGGATTAGTTGATTGTTTTTCCGCTGTTTCGAGAGTTGAATTTTCTAGTACTATCTTTGCCCAGCCGAAGAGTCTTTTGCTTTATTTGAGAGCTTAACATTATGATTTTACGATGACCTTTTTTATCGCTGTCGAAAGTCAATTGACGAATAAATTGGAAGACTTGTCTTTTATGCTGCCGACGTTTTAGAAGGAAATTGATGAGTAGCCTGAAGGATAGTCTCTCCAATCGCCGATGCTGATGAACTTGAGTGTTTCAGGTTCTGATACTATTTAAAAGAGTTAGTCGCAATGATATATTTTATGTCGTTGACACTATAGAAACGTTTAGGTTTAAAGTTCTGACCTTTAGCATTTAGAGATTCCGATCTCCAACGGACTTAAAAAATTGTCACGGATCCGTATTTGTTTGTGAGTCCGTCGTTGCGGCTGCCAATCAAACTATCCTTCCGACGATTAGAGTTTTCAACTGTCGATAGGGTTTTCTCGCTGATTTTTTCCCATCGAAGGTTTATATATAGAAGGGGAGCATTATTTTATTGTTATCCGTATTCGAACTCGAAGATATCTCCAGTCCTTGTCGTTTGTAGTGATTTACATGCCCAACTGTCTGGATTTGACTCGTTTGCGTGCTACTGTGGAGATTTTTGGGTCATCCCATCGATTGCACAGCATTTTTCCAGGTAGGAAAACCATGGCTTTCTCTGTTTGGATTTTTATTGGTTGATTGGGAACCATGGTTTTTCCCGGTTAGGTTTTCCTGTAAACGTATTGGTCTTTGCGGTATGCACGAATTTTTTATTTTAGGGTTGAGGAGCTAGCTATTCACAGTTTTTCTTTTGAGTTTGCTTGACTGATTGAGCTGTTATGTATGTTTTTACTCATGCATGAATGATTGAGGGGATGGTGCAGACAAGCGTTATGCTGTCCGCACCACCCATTCTTTGGTTGTCCATGGCCATCTGAGGGGGTTTTAAGCTTTTTGCATGCATTTACCCTATTTCATGGGATGGCAGAGGTTTTCAATGATTGGTCGAGTTAGGTTTTTTCCGCAATAAAGAGCACAGTATAGGGTCTCATGTTTGAAGATTAGTGGTAGCCATAGCATGATTCATACTTTTATCGGATGAGTTTGAGTTAGTTCAAATACGGCCCAAGATAGAGAGTTGTTTTATCTCTGGGTTGTGAAATTTGCTACAGGTAGTGGACTTAGAGGGTTTTTAAGACACAACTTGTAGGATTTTCTTTTTCCTTGTCATTTTTTCTTTTCATGCATTAATACTCTGTATAGTTTATTTTTCAGAATGCATATGGAAGAGGCAAATAGATTGATACAGTTTTTTGTTATTATTAAAACACTTACTGAAATCTCAAATGGTCTAAGAACATACTATGTTTATGACAGGGTGATTATTGCAAAGAAAATATGTCTAAAAGACAAAAGAAGAAGGCTCCAGTTGTTGAAGGAGAACCAGAGGTTGAAATCATCACCAGGGTTGAATATATATATGAAGATACCAAAGCTACCACCGGGGTCGAACCAGATTATAAATGGGGAGAGATATACATGATGATTGCAAATCAAAATGTACCTGATGCAGGATTCAAAGAGATAACCATTTATGCAAACATCGAGAAATCGACTCTTATGAAAGTAGCCACAATACCTGATTTGTTCCTATGCTCAGAGGTGATCGGTTGGATTTTGCCTAGGGAAGATGTAACAACAATGATCCTTGAAAATACTGCTAAGTAGTGCTACGCTGCATATAGCCCTGTATATGTCTCTATGGCATATAATCTGCCTCCTGCCCAGATTTACTTGACAGAAAGCTGGTTGAAAGAGACATCTATGGACCTGGTAGAAACAGTTAAAAGAATGATGATACCAGGGAAGAACTTTCGAACCAAGCCTTCAGTAGAATATGATACATCTACTCTCTGGACTCCCTATAGATTTATTTCACTAATGCTGAATAGGAGTTTTGGTAGAGCTCACGGAAAAAGCTTCAAAATAGGATGGATACCAATTATCTTCTATGTGGCCACTCAAGGAACCATATTTAATTGGTCAAACATAGTGTCTAATAGCCTCTTAGCATGCATATCCTCAGCCTTGGGAGGGGTGTCACAGAAGAAATCAGAGTTCTACATGAGCTATATCATAGTTAACTGTATATTTTGTACCCAGTCTTTTCCAGCCTTGAGGTGTAATTGGGATAGGGACAGGACCCTGGTATACACAACATATAGGTTGTTTTGGGCCCACAAATACTATAGCTACTACAGAGAAATATGTGAACACTTCATCATGCCTTTGTAACCCTAATTTTCCTGACTGAATGCAACTGCATGTCTGAAGAAGCATTCAAGGTCATCGAGGAATACGGAGACTATTATTTGACTGAGGAATGATTGTACATAAGAATGTATGGGGGTTCTAGAGAACCTTCTCTACTCCCTAAGTATGCCACTGATTATGTACTACACAAAGAGGCAGTTAGATAGGTTTATAATGATGGTGTAGGAATTTTTCTTTTCGAACATAAGAAGGCAGCCTATCCCACAATACCTTTCTGGCTTGGAAGTTATAAGTTTTCAAAGGTAAAATAGATTGCAGAGTTTGTTCAGGAGCTGGAGCATTTCCATTTTGGTGAAATGAACTTTCATAGGAATGACTCCCGAAATAAGGTGGCAGATCACTACAAGGAGGCAAGAATTCATTTTGAATATACCAAATTTTGGGACAAGGATGAGGAAACATTCAGTAGTGCAAAGAACATGACCGCCCTAAAAAAGAGGTTCAAGCAGAAAATAGCTACTGTGGGTGGAAAGGGAAAAACTTCAGAGAAAACTAAGATATTAGAAGAAGAAGAGGCCAAAAAGAGACAAGAAGATGATAGAAGGCTAGCACAGGAGGTAGAGAGTTGGATGAAGAATGAAGAAGAAGAAAGAAAGCGAGCTGCAGAGGAAGCAACAAGGAAGGAAGAGGAGGAGAGAAAGAGAAATGAAGAAGCAAAGATCAAGAAAAGACAGGAAGAAAGTGAAGGTCTGAGATTGACAGGATCTCAAAAGGACCAACAGACTATTGAGAAGGTAGATACACAAGGGGGACATGATAATACAGATCAAGGGAACGAATAAGATAATCCTTATCCCCAGGAGCATGTTTCAGCTTTTGGCAGCACAATAGGGCAAGCTTCATTTTCTGGAATGAATCTGATCCCTTTCATGCCTAAGGAAGGGGAGGAGGTCCCTAACTTCAGTACTATTTTCTATGATAAGGAGAAGAAAAGGATTGTAAAAAGAAACGAGAAAAAGGTTGAAACTGGAGGACAATCCAGAAAGATGATAACTGATAAGACCTTGGTGTATGGAATAGATGAAGATCCAAGATTGATAGCAAGAGCTGGGGTGGCATTAACCCAAGCTACTGAAGATAATGTAGACAGGCTAATGACGGATCTTGATTAGTCAAGAAAGAACACAACATAATTAAAAGAAACACTGAAGAAGGAGAGGGATGAAGGTCATAAAATGAAAAGGAAATATGAGGACATGATGAATGAAGTGAGGACTTCAAGGACAAAACTATAGAATCTGCAGGAAAATAAGGTGGCTTTAGAAGTCTCTGCAGAGAAAATAGAAAAGGATGCTCAGAACAGCTTAGCAGAATTACAAAGGCTACAACTAGAGAATCAAGTGTTGAAAACTGAGAAAGATGACATTCAGGTGTCCTATGAAACTCTGAGTGTAGAGAAGGACCAGTTACAAATCAGAATTGCTGAGTTGGAAATAGAGAAGGCCGCCACAGAAGAAAGAGAAAAGCAATATCAAATACAGGTGGTAGCCTTGGAAGAACAAAATACTTCATTGACAACATCACTGAAAGATGCTATAGAATAGAAGATAGACTTCTAGCCTTTAAAAGAACATGTTCTAACTTAGAGAAGGAAGATCCACCAATTACAAGTGCACATTGAGGAAGAAAGATGTAAGATTTTACAAATAGATAGCAAATTAGAAGAAATTTTGGATACTACATCCTATTTTTTGGACAGATCTCAAGAGATTCTAGAGATTCTAATGGGAAGAATATTGTGGATAGAAACAAATGAGGAATCTCCTACAGAGCTACCAGTTAAATACCAGCAGAGTTTAAAGCAGGAATATGATTTATTGGAGTTTGCAATCAATGTTGCGGAGGAATTCAAGAAAACTGTAAAGAAAATGAAGGGAGCATGTGCCGAATACTGCAGGAGGGTGCTTGCTACATACAATAGATGCCAGATTTCAGTAGAGATGATATTGGATGCAATACCAGAGCATAATTTTTTTATAGAGCATCTACATAATAGATATCAGGAAGACGAGCAAGAGATCCAACAAGTAAAGGATCTAGATGAACGTATTTTAAACAATGCAGTGGCACATGCAGCTGTAAGTATACACCTCCTAAAGGATCAGCTGCACCTCAGTTCTGCAAGAATAGAAGGGGTAAGGAACCAGGCAGCCAAATATGAGATAAATATCCATTTTCTTGAACCCTACGGATTTGAAGGTATAGCAGCGGAGGCCTAGCCATGGAAAAAGTTCATCAACGACCAAGTTGGCCCCTCTTCATAAAGTGTTTTAAAATATTTTTGTTTTAAAATGTAATATATTGTATAAATTATGAGCACATACTACAAGACAAAATTTTGGAACTGAAAGGTTGGGGAAGCCCAAAAGTCATTGAGGGGCAGCCCAAAGGTTTTTCTTTTTTGTATAAATATAGGAGAGTTTAGATGTAGAAAGGACTTCTTTCCCAGGCATTTTTTGAGAGTATATTGTAAAGAGTTATAAGTTTCAAATAAAGAGTTATAAGTTTCTGCTGGAGAAAGTTTAGTAGAATGTTTCAAATGCTTTGCTATGGATCAGTTGAATGTGAACTATTTCGTTTTCAGCTTATGTCCATTAACTGTGAGATCATTCTAACTCATTGAATTTATGTTCATGATATGAATGTACTCTAGTTTATTCTATGAAATTTCCACTGTGAGTAATGAAGGTCGTAATTAACAATAAGCTATCTTGTTGTTCATATTTCTATTAATGTTCATGTGTTCCGAAATAAATAACAACTATCTGTATTTTTTCCTAATACATGCACATAAATACATTACTCATTGTTAACTGATAATTCTGCTCCCTAGGGATAGGTTAGTTAGTTATAGTTAGTTTCTTGCTGTTTGGGATTTATATGTGAGAGAGGTAAGACAAGAGGTAAGAACCTCCGCATCAAACTGTGACCCTCCTCGTTATCTCTATCAATTTGCATTTTTAAATAGGCACTTGCACATCATAACTTAAACACAAAAAACTAAAAATATATCTGGTGGACTGGGCTGTAACCGGTAAAACATTTTAATTTGTTACTTGACCTACGGTAGCCGGACCATAAACCGGACGGATTCCCCATACCAAACAGTAACGGGCTAGTTGGGAACGTTTATTGGGGAGAATCCCTAACTGTTGCTACCTACGATTTTCTAGGCCTCAACAGATCCTTGTCTAGATCGATCTTGTTAGGGAGCAACAAGAGCCTCTTTTTAGCCCAAAGAACTTGGAAGTGATAGAACTAGAATTTCATGTCACCCAAGCTGTTTCCAAATTAATATGTTTCAGTTCAAGAGTATCATGGAGAAACACTTGACCAGTCTATAAGGGATTAGACGAGCAAGGGAGACCATTTGAGGCCAAGTTCCTTGGAATTTCTGGATTTCTCTTTGAAAATTTTTTACACAGCCAATTCAACAAGACGGTGGCACCTTGTTCCATTTAACAACCTGTAATAATGAGCTATGTTTAGCAATTTGATGTGCTCTTGTCCACATAAATTATGTTGAGCTAGGTGCCATTGCAATATCTGTAGCATTGACATGAAACATGACGTGCCTGGTGACAAATATGGGCTGAAAGATGTGGTCAATATAGTAGATTTGAAGTAGCAATTAAGGCATGTTGTCAGATGCCAATTGTCTCTTTGAGAAATAAGGCCAAGTATTTATGTGTTAGATGCAGAGTCTAGAGTTTCCTCTTCTGTTGTGGTGATATATTTACCCTATGTGGATCTCAAGTTTACTTTTTGTTCCTCTTCTTCCTTGATTTCTACTTCTATTGTGACTATGCAGTAGGTTATTCTGACATTTTATAGAATCTAGATCGATATAGTCATTTACATTTGTTTTTTCTTCGATCATTGCTTTTATCTAGATTCTTTTATTACGCTTTTAGCTTTTAGGAGTTGCTTTTGCATTCTCATTGCGTCCCATTGACCTACTTTATTTTAGTTATCTGTTGAGACTCATAATTAATAAATTTATCTTATTTAGTTAGCTATACTGTTTGTAAAGAGAACAAGATCTCCCTCAGATCTCACAAATGCGGCAGCTGAAAAATGAAAATTTCCTTATCTGCCCCCCTTAGGAAACATAGTATACATGCCCTATCATTATGAGACATATTGTGATCTGCTTGACTATCAATTTGTGAGAACACACTCTCAACTGGCTAAGAGGGATCATAAGACTGTGTGACCAACTCCCATAAATGGCAGAGACAAACATCGAGACCTGCAAGAAATGTTCTGCATATAAGGCCAGCTTGGTGCAAAAGGTTGAGAGGGAGAAACCAAAGTAACTTGGATAAACTTTGGATAGATATGTCTTCACTAATATGATCTTTTAAGATATTTGTCTCTCTATAAACTGTCAGTAGATGTCTTCCCTATTCTGATCCCTTAAGGTAGATTACATTTTGTTAGAACTTATGAAGTCAAAGTTCAATAAATGTTTTTATTGTCTTTAAATAAGAGACCAAAAGTTATTTACACAGATACACAGTGGTTAATATGAATCAAGATCCTGACTTGCAGTATGGGGTTCGCTTTCTCAGATATATTATTTAATATTTTTGTTTGTCTATGGTTTCTTTCTAGTATTCAATGCCTCAATTTCTATCATATTTCGTTATGGTGGTGGTTCTTGTCTATGTAGCTTTTTGAGGTATTTGGTAGCTGACCTGTAAGACAATGATTTATTTGAACTGGATCTTGCTGATATTTTTGATGTTTTGGCAAGAAATTTCTCACAAAAAATGGGAGATGTCACAAATATTTAGTATACAAACATTTCTAACATGATAAACCATGAGTGTAAATGTTGTGTTCTGCTAGCTAGCAAAAAATTAACATGTTAGTATGAAAAAAATAAGTTAAACAAAAAGTTTACTGGGTACATACATAGAATCACACACTATACAAATTGGAAACAAAAACCATGGGTTGGGGACTTATAATGATTTCTTCCATGTAGTGATTCTATCTCAATGGTTTGAGCAGAAAATGTGGGTTCTGGTGATGCTAATTACTAAAAACATTACAGTTCTATAATTTGAGAAATTGGATTACAAAATAAATGGGATATTCACCTTGTCATGCTTCATTGGATGTTGTTTGCATCAATGTAACACAGTTCTCATGGTATTGTTCCCATGAATTTAATTTTCTCCTTCCCAGAGTTTTAACAACCTTAAAAATTGTTAAAACTTTCAATGTTTTTGAATTTTTTTTTTGCACGTTCCTTGATAAGGTAGCAATGGTCAAAGAAGAGGATGGGATAACCAGAGGATATATTAAAAATTGATGGTATCTGTACAGTAAATGAAGTTGAATAAGTTAGGTGCATATTATGCATACTGCTAATCTACCATTGTATACTGGGTTTTGGTCACATAGATGACATACTTGCATATTGAGCAGGGTGCCATAGTGGACACAAGATTAGTTGGTGGCTTCAACATATGTTTAGGCATCCTTGGGACTACTTGGTCGTGCTGGGGATGGCCCCCAAATGTACCTTGGGACAGGGAGAAATATCCCTGTACTAGGAGGGTGTGGGAGGAGAATGGTACATCCCCTGTTGTCCCAGTGATGTCCTCGAAAAAAAAGAATGTTTTCCATAGTCCTTGGGTTGGGCAACTGCTGGGGATGCCTCCCCTGTGAAACTATAAATCCAACTCTTATAAATAAGAATTTGTTATGGTTAATGCACAGATCCTCAATGTTGAAAAAATTCTTAACAGGATGGCCATTTCTCTTACTAACTACTCTCCCCTAATCCACATGAAGGACAAAACTAGAAGCAGTGAGTATGATCCTTATTCCATTCTTTTTAGTCATCAATTTAACTATATGTTGCAGTTATTATTAATGAGTAAGATAACTAGATCTTGCAATGACTATTAGCCTATTTCATATTCTTAGTCAGCAAGAACTTGGGTTTGATTGACTCTACGAAGTTACGAACTATTAGGCTATGTACTGATCCAGGTCCTATGGGAAAGAACATTCATTAAGAATGAATCGGATTTTTGAGGTTTAATTTCAAACCAAAACCAATATGTATTTAATAATAAATATCTTATTCACTTTTTTTGTGGAATTTGGATCCCCTAAAATTTAGATTTAGTATAAAGTTTCATTTGGCATATGTGTATTAAATTAAGTTTTATTTTCACAATCCAATTTTGCAATTTATTCCCTTGGATTACTATGCTTCCCAACTTGTTATTTGAGTTTCCCTGCATGCAACCCACAATAAGCTTTTTGAGGTTTAATTTCAAACCATAATATACCTTATTTGCTTTTTTTGTGGAAATTGGATACCCTAAAATTGAGATTTGGTATCAAGTTGCATTTGGAATAGGTGTAATAAATTAAGTTTTGTTTTCACAATCCAACTTTGCGATCTATTCCCTTCGATTACTATGCTTCCCAACTAGTTATTTGATTTTCCCTGCATGCAATCCACACCTTGGGTTACAGTCTTTCCTTGGTATAAATAACTAAGCATAGTGAATTTTTTGCTTGCTTTACAATCAAGATATCCTCCTAAGTCGATGCAGGCAGAGAGTTAAATCTCATATGATATGGCGGAGAGCAGTACTGGGTAGTACAAATGAGGTGACTGAGGGGAGGGATCATGTTTAATGCACCAGGGTTGAATCCCGACTCTCCATGCCTCCTATTAACTCAATGCGACCACCTTTCCCACTTCCTTCAGTCACCTGTCCATGCCATGTGTTGGAATCATCACCCGCATCCGGGGTTCAAGTTGTTCATCTTCATGACGTGTTCTTTATGGATTACCACCTGATTCATTCATGTGCATGCTCATTTGGAATGATGGCACTTTTTGTCTAGAATTTTTAAAATCCCTTTAAGTATTTTACTTTGAATAACATTGATCCATTTATATAATATTTTTTTTGTTTGTAATTGCCAAGGTAATTCGGGCCCAAAAAATTTGATGGTGCCTCTTTCTTTAACGATACCCTCATCCAAGCGAGTGCATATATGATAAGTTAATAATGTATGTTGTGACTATTCCATTCCTGTATAAGGTCATCCCATTCCCAGTCTTCCCATGTTCTTGTCTTCTGATTATCAAACCCCACCTTTAATATGCACATTTTGGTCGAATCTTCATTATTTTCTTCCTTTCTGTTACCAAATTTATCAAAAAACCTTTCCTTATACTCAATGTTGTATTTGAAGAAAGGAAAGGTAGAATCATATTTATTAAACTCTTAACAAGACCGAGGGAAATTCTTTGAAGTGGCAGCCTTCATCTCGTGATAGTTTAATTACATTGGTAATTCGGGCCCAAAAACTTTGATGGTGCCTCTTTGTTTAAAGATACCCTCATCCAAGTGAGTGCATATATGATAAGTTAATAACGTATGTTGTGACTGTTCCATTAATGTATAAGGTCATCCCATTCCCAGTTTTCCCCTGTTCTTGTCTTCTCATTATCAAACCCCACCTTCAATATGCACATTCTGGTCGAAGCTTCATTATTTTCTTCCTTTCTATTACCAAATTTATCAAAAAACCTTTCCTTATACTCAATGTTGTCTTTGAAGAAAGGAAAGGTAGAATCAGATTTATTAAAATCTTAATAGTATTGAGGGAAATGATTTGAAGTGGCAACTTTCATCTCATGATAGTTTAATTACATTGGTTGTCTTATTTTTTCACTCAGTAGAAGCTTAATTTTTTCTCTATATTAATCATATCCTCCACATCATCTTCATCATCTGTAGCTAATTGTCTAGCTGTCCCTTCTATATCTTCATCCTCATCTGATTCCTCAATCTTTCCCTCATTAGTTTCCTTGGTGTTGTACCTACTTTTGACATGTCAACGTCACTTGAATCATCCATTTCAACCTCAAGTTCATTGTCTTGTTCATCTTCTTCTGTGCTGCCCATGCCTTCTTGTACACATATCCAATTTGATTTGCATGCAAGATCTGATCCTTCATATTCGATTTTGGCTGCACACAGGGTATGCAGAGCTTCTCAAGTGATCTGTTCATTTCTTCCATTATTTTATTCATTGTATTTTTAAAATCTTCAGTGATGGATTTCATCATGATGTACGGCTGGGTTGTGTGGAATTCATCCTAAATTTCACTCTGATACCAATGTAACAGCAAAAATGTGTATCTTGAATGCTTTATAATTAAATTATACCATTGTATATATGAAATTATTGTATTGAATAGAAATGATGTGATAGTATTGAAGTACATTGTGAGCGCCCTATATATATAGATCCTAGAGGCATTTGTAATGACTATTTACAAAGCGTTGCATCCCTTTAGTCATCTTTATTTACTAGTGTTTTAATAATTATTTATTATATTTTAATATTATCATGTTATTTATATACATAATAGGAATGATTCCAGATATTTACCCCGTCTCCCCTAATCTTTAAAGGCTAGTCTTTTGTGAATAATCAAACAGCTTCTCACTTTGTTATGTAAGATCTCAGAGCCAGCTTGTGAAGGGATGCAGGTCTATCCAAATTAAAGGGCACCTGCACACTATCAAAACTTTCAATTTGTACATATTTATGATGTTTTCTTTGCAGATTACCATCTGATTCATTGTGCATGTGCTCGTTCGGAATGCTGGCATAGTCTGTCTAGAACTTTTAAACTCCCTTTAAGTATATTACTTTGAATAGCATCGATCCATTTATATAATTGTTTTCTGTGTTGTAATCGCCAAGTTAATTTGGGCCCAAAAAATTTGATGGTGCCTCTTTGTTTAAGGATACCCTCATCCAAGTGAGTGTAGATATAATAACGTACATGGTGACTGTTCCATTCATGTATAAAGTCATCCATTCCCAGTCTTCCATTGTTCTTGTCTTCTCATTATCAAACCCCACCTTCAATATGCACATTTTGGTCGGAGCTTCATTATCTTCTTCCTTTTCGTTACCAAATTTATCAAACAACTTTTCCTTATATTCAATGCCATATTTGTACAAAGGTAGAATCTGATTTATCAAATTCTTCATAGTTTCGATGGAAATGCTTTGAAGTGGAAACACAACTAGAACCTTTGGACCAGTCAAGATTTCATTTCATGGTTGTTTAGTTACATAGGTTGTCTTATTTTTCCACTCAGCAGAAGCTTCATTATTTTCTCTATCTTCATCATGATCCTCCACATCATCTTCATCGTCTGTAGCTAGCTGTCCCTTCTATATCTTCATCCTCTTCTGATGCTTCAATATTTTCCTCACTAGATTCCATTGGTCTTGTACCTACTTCTGACATGTCAGCATCACTTGAATCATTGATTTCAACCTCGAGTTCAGTGTCTTGTTCATGTTCTTTTGTGTTTCCGACACCTTGTTCATATTCCCAATTTGATTTGGAATCGAAATCCAAGTCTTCATCTTCGGTTTTGGCAGCAACAGGGGGTTTGCGGAGCTTCTCAAGTGCTCAGTTTGTTTCTTTCATTATTTTATTCATTGGATTTTAAAAAATTTCAGTGATGGATTTCATCATGTATGGATGGGTCATGCAGAATTTAACCCAAATTTTAATATGATGCCAATGTAACAGTGGAAATGCGTAGCTTGAGCACTTAATTAAAATATGCCAATGTATATATATAACTATTGTATTGAATATAAATGATATGAGATGGTTGAATTAAATTATGAGTGACCTAAATATATAGATCCTAGAAGCACTTTTGATGACTATTTACAAAGGGTTGCATCCCCTTAATCATGTTTACTTACTAGTGTTTTAATATTCATTTATTTATTATATTTTAATATTATTACTCTTGGTGCTCTACAGCCCAGTATGGGGAAGATGTTGTCGTGTAACATAGCGTTATGTACCAAAAATGAAAAGTAATTAAAAACATTCATGTTGGCTCATAAAATTTAAAAAGTAAGAACTATCATAGATCAATCTTAAACCTAGATCTATCAAGAGGGATCAAATTTCTTGAGGTGTAAGTTTTTTTTGGATGTGAAATATTTAAGATCAAAACAAAATTACACACCAAGAAATTGGATCCCTCTCGGTGCTTGATAGATCTGGGTTTAAGATGGATCTATCCTGGTTTGTATACATAATAGGAAAGATTGTAGATATTTACCCGGTCTCCCCTTATCTTTAATGTTAGTCTCTTGTGAATAATCAAACAACTTCTCACTTTTTTATTTAATATCTCAGAGCCAGCTTGCGAATGGACTCAATGTTGTTAAAAACGATCCAGGGAATATTATACAATATTTTGGAAGGAGGATTCTCTCCCACAATGAAATATCTCCAGATATTTACCTTGTTTCTCCTTAAATTCCATGATAATAAATTGGGAATAATGGAATAGTTTCTTACTATGCTATTAAGACCTATCAGTCAGCTTGGGAAGGGATGCAGGTTATTAGAAACAATTCAGGGCATGCTCCACAATATTTTTGAAGGTGGATTTTTGCAACAGTTGAGATGGGGACACTCCTAGTCTATAGACCCACCTTAGCAAGAAGAGTTTGTCTATACAGGGAGACATCACTAGTGCCTAGGCCCTAACCCCATGTTGTTTTTAGAAGGAAGACACAAAAATCCCTCTTAAATTATTTCTTCTTGATGATAGTGAAACTGCAGCCAAAAAGTATGAGAAACTGAAAGTGGGGAATTCTCGTGAGTCCTAGTACAAAATTAAGAAGAACTAATCTGGCATATGGGTCTAAGCATATAATTACCCAATTCAAAATTTGACTCAATACATTTTGGATCATAGGTTTCCAATTACCTAATTTAGTTCTAGAAATGTTTAGTGCAAGGCCAAGATAAGTGAGGCCATTGTCCCAACTTTATATTTTGAATCCAAGGAGTCTATTGATTTATACTTGTGGTATGTTTTCAAAAGTTCGCATTTGGAATCCTTCATTTTGATTTTTATAGAGGCATGCAGGGAGATATCTAGATTTCTGTGTAATTTATTTGCATTTAGTCCAAGAAAGAGATTTTCATTACAAAGAGTTTATCATTAGTTGGATGTATTTTCCATTATTTGCTTCACTGGGGTTTGATCCAGCCATGTTCATTGATTATGGTCCTCTTGATTTGGTTTTGGACAAAATGGTTTTGTTAAGAGGTGCAGTTGGTTTGGAAGCAAGGATGATATGTTAACTCTCTGTTATATTGGCCCATGAATATTTCATTTCTATTTACATGAACCTTCCTATTTTCCCTTTCATTTTTAATACACTGAAATAGGAATAGGGATTCATTTTCTGAACTTTAACCTTTTATTGTAAAAATTTTGATTTACATTAAGCTTGAATTAATAATGTTTCTTTTGTTATATGCAAATCTAGAGTACAACTCTGATGGCAAGCCATGCAAAGAAACAATTAAAACTATGGTTGATGGGGGGACTGAAGGATTCAAAATACATGCTAGAGTGATCTTACCAGGAATCACACCATGCTTTGAGTGTAATGTTTATCTTTTCCCACCACAAGTTAAATTTCCGCTATGTACTCTTGTTGAGACTCCACAAACAACTGCTCATTGTATCGAGTATGCCCATATAATTCAGTGGGATGAGGTATGATGCCTTATATTTTCATTTGAAAGTTATTTAGGGCTGTAGGTCTTCTAAATCTCTTGTTTTCATAATACACGCCTACATAAAGATGTTAGTTTTTTTTCTCTTGTAGGAACATCATGGAAAAATGTTTGATGCAGAAAACCAAGAGCATATGTAATGGGTTTATTCATAGGTACACTATTATTAAAAATATAAATAATGCTTGCTCAATTTCAGTCATTATAATTGTATAGAAATTGAGACTTAATTTCAATATGATACTGCAGGCACTCAAGAGAGAAGAGTTATATGGTATAAGTGGAGTCACCTATTCATTAACTCAGGTGTGGTTGAATTCACAAACCTCTAGCACATTTGATCTCCTTTTACTATTTGGTCTTCTTACTCACTTCTTACTATGCAAGGAACTATGGAATTTCCCTGTCCTTCTCCCTTTATTAATATTGTTATTGCCGTAAATGAAACGGTCTATATATTTTGAGAGAGCAACCTTTGGACAAACTCTCCAAGCGAGGACTTGTTATGTCCAGTTAATTACTGATGCTAGTTTGCGGGTTATCAAAGCAAATGTTATTATAATATTAAGAGATGGTTGTGAGAAAAACCAGACTCTATCAATAAAGGCTCTGGGTAGTTTATATTGGGGTGGTAGTTCTTGGGGTCCTAACATTAGTTTTTTGTTTAATATATTTGTTTGTGCACTATTTTTTTCCTCAGAAAAAGAATTGTAATTTAATATCATCAAAAAATGAAACAAAATTGCATTTCGTTGATGCTATTTAAAGCATTGATCTAGAAACTATCACCACGTCCAGCAAAAACATACATATTTATTCTTATCAGATCTCCTAAGATACCGAGTCCTCTCTGTTCAAATTCCAAAAAATGGAAAACAAATCATAGTAGCCAATGATAAATCAGTTAGAAACCAGTCCTCATCAAGTGTACATTTAAAAAGTCTGTAAACAACTAGAAATATATACAAAACTGAAACAAAACTATACCATCTGAAAACCAAAGTTTTCATAAAACTGCAGAAAAGTAACAAAACATAGGCCAAACAGACCCATAGGTGTAGTAACGATAATTATGAAAGGATCCTTGCTTGGTGATCTTTGTGAAAAGGAGGATGATAATAATATGAGGTTTGTCCTGCACGATTCTTCATAATAAACCACATTCCTCTCTGCATTTCTAGACCTTCTTTTGATAAAATATCAACAACTTCATTTCTTTTTTGGTACACATGTTGAATGATGAAAGGGTTTAGATTAGAAACAAACCTTTATATTTTTTCCAGCATGATACTTAGAAATAAATTATTGCATTGTTGTTCTTCCTTGATTCATTTGATAACGTTAAGAGAATCACCAAATACTCGTAATATGGAAATGCCTTTTCTAAATCCAGAATGAGAATTAGTTTCAACGCCATTATATTTGTGTAATTATTAGTGCCCTCACCCATACTAGCTCGAAACTTAAAGCAAACATCATTTGAAAGTTGTAAAATGTATCCTTTACCACATACATTTGGGCCCCCTTGCTATAGGTGCATTATTATTTGTGCACATGATTTAATTAGGTCTGCACATTTAATAATCAATTATGCATAATAATTAAGTTTGTAATTATCAAAATTAAGCAGAGCTAAATTAGGTTTGCACATCTAATAATCAATTATGCATAATAATTAAGTTTGTAATTATCAAAATTAAGCTTAAAGTTATCTAGATAAGATCGACTTACTTTAGTTAACAAATTTTGATATTACCTTGCATTTGGAGCCCAAATTGAAGTAAGCTTAACTTGAAGCATCCATTTATTTTAGGCTTAGCTAGTTGAGTTGTGGCTTAATAAACTGCATATATCTGAGCAGTAAGCATGTAAGCACCTTTCTCCATAAAAAGGACATAGGTCCTTATTGTACTATGATGATTGATATGAGAGAATAATCGAGTTTTTCCTTTGCGTTGTGTATGTTTCCCTTGATAGGGTTTTACCACCTATATCTGGTGGTTCATTTGTGGGATTGCTTCGTGTTTGTTCTTATGACTGTGTCAAAATTCAAACATGGTATCAGATCCTTTTGAGGAAAGCTTTGATTTTCAATCTAGATCTGAGTAGTGAATGTGAGAAATTGCCATTGTCGTGATCGACTGATCTCAAGTAGGCTAATTGTTTTTAAACTATTTGAGCTCTTGTTGAAGTAGTTGAAAACTAATTATTTATTATATTTTTGTTATTTGAACAAAAAATAAAGAGAATACAATTGGCTTCCTAGTTTTTTTTTCAAGTCTAGTGGCCACTTCGTTGTTTTTCCTTTCTTAACATTGTTGCAGAACTCAACTCCTTACAAGCCGAGATAGCACATTGTTGTTGTGATGGATATGCATAGTTGAGAAATTGATATAGCTTTCTCAGTGGATGCTTGAACTCAATATGGTGTTAACTTAGTGATCTTTCCTTAATACATAAATAGCACATATTCTTCCTCAATATCAGTTAGAGTAGTTTTTAACTTATCTGCCAAAGGACATTTCTAAATTAAAGATCCAGTTAATTCCAAGTTCACAGGTGCAGTTAATAAGAACATAAGCAGGACAACAAATAACAATGGGTTTTTAATTTTATTACAACTTACAAGTATATACACCAAAGAAACTGTGCAATATCTCACAAACTCTAGAATTATTTGCCCCAATGATTTTTGGTATTTTTAAACTTATTTGCTAACGAACTTCCCTAAATTAAATAACTGTAGTCTATTGAACTGTCGCTCAACTCAAGTGCAGGATCCAATTAATTCCAAGTTCACAGGTACACTTAGCAAATACATAAACACGGGGACAAATAACAGTAGATTTTTATTGTGAGTATACACCACAGAAAATGTGCAATATCGCACAAACTCTAGAATTATTCACCTAGGCAATTTTTATTCACCTTATATATGGATACTGAATATTATGGCATTGCTCTCTGTTGGCATGACATGTCTCTAGCTGCTTACTTGTGGGAATTATTTTACGAATACTCCTTTAGAACTTCCTCGCCTACTTTTCATATTTGTTTTGTAGGTTCTCTGAATGAAATTTTTGTTGGATATGCTTTAAGTAGGTTCACTCACAGTTTCCCTCCTATGATAGTTATTTAATATGATTACATGATGTGATTATAATGTAACAGATATGTAATGCAAATTTATTTTATTTGCAAATTTTTTTCTGAAGGATTAAAAATGTTAGTATATATGAAAGAGGACAATCGTGAAACACATTACTGCGTCTTGCTGCTATTTCTTATGACATGAGATAGTGTGTTTTGTGTTTTTGTACTCATTAAGAAGGTAAACTTATGTTAAATGTTTTCAGCTTTTAATAGTTTTTGGAACATTTGGCAAGGTGTTGTTAAGAACATTATTCCAGTCATTGCCGCAACAAATGCTATCATATCATCTGCACGTGCATTGGAGGCTCTGAAGAATGTAACTGGATTTAGCAATATTTTGTCAAATTGTTTAACGTAGTCTCTAAACTACTACCTGTTTTTAATGTGATATTTTTAAACTTTAAAGTTGAGTGCTGTAAGATGTTTATCAAGGAATGTGTCTCTTTTATATGGTGCAAAGAGAGAAAAGTTAAGTTGAATTTTATGACTATATGATATGATCGTTTAGATGCTGCATTTATTCACAAATATACACATTTAATTACTCTTTTAGTTGAATGATTCAAAAACCTCCAGATACACATTTTAGATTTAGAATTGTATTCGTTTATTGCTTTTTTTAAATTTGTGCCTAGTAAAATAAGATGAATTCATGAACAAAGCTCTACAAGTCAATTAAATCTTAAAAGTAATTTAGATGAATTCGGGGAAGTGGTTCTATGGTTAAATATTATGTTTTTGGATTATATGGACACAGGAGCTCTGTTCAACTTTTGTCCTTTTGTTGTTGGTAGCAGACTTGAAATATTATGATCACCCTTACCTGTCAAAAATTACTGATGGTTATAGTATTCAGACAACCCTTCTACCACATTTTTATAAAGTTATTATAACCTTCAAGATGTTACATGAAAATACGAAATTTAAAAAAGAGAACAATGCTATGATGGTTTGTGAACAAGTTGGATGGAGTAAAGCATATCAAGATCAACTAAAGGTATATTTATTTTGATAAATTAGCAACAGTGGTACTCAAATGTGTTGTGCTTGTGAATTAACACAATCTGCAAGTCCTTGGACAACGCAGCCTTGTAGTGCCCCACCTCATCTCTCACTAGGGTTATTCTTTCAATAGTGCCCTACTTCTTTGGAGACGAGATGACACAAACATAACTTTGACTGATTTGAACACAAAACTATAAATCATATGGAAATATTAAGAAGCCTTATTCTATTATTTTTAAATCTATTTCCTCTGCCGTATGAAAAACAATCCAAATCCCAGTTTATGAGTCTCTTGGCCTTCTCCAAAGAATATCCTGTTGCAATATTTCTCTCATCAACCTCAACAATAAATATGGAATTATTGTAGACTCTCCCTGGTTCAGGAAAAATATTATTGGTTCATCCCATCAAGGATAAAAGAACATCATAAGGATAGGTTGTGTGTGTTGAAATATTATAGACATAAGTTGCAGAACTTTAAAGATTGTGAATGGGACTTGGAAGTTGGAACACATATTTTGATCTGGTAGGTTATGTTGTGGGCCCTTGTAGTATTGTAAGGTTAGTTTGTGGGTTATTTGAGTTGCTAATTACAAATGAGCACCACAAGATTGGGTTGCAGGCCCTCAAAATTTCAAAGGTTATGTTGTGGGTTACTTATGATGTGCGTTTTACATTGAGTACCACTAGTTTAGGTCGTCGGCTAAGTAGCATGAAACTTGGAAACGATTACGTGTTTCCGATATTGAAATGAAATAGAAAGGCACTCTCCAAACATTTAGGAAATGGGGAAACATGATACTGGAATAGCAGATTATCACAAAATTAGAATAAGTGATAAAAAAATTAGAATGATGGAACCAAAAACAATTTAATAGCCTATTATCTATTAGGCTATTATGCAAATTCAACATAGAAATATACCCATAGAAGATAATGAATCCCACGGTATTATGCAAATTCAACATAGAAAGCTCACTGGAATTACTAGTAAAATTACTCCTATTTCTCCCAATACACCTAAAACCGTTGTTGTTATTGTAGAAAGGATATGGTTGTGGAATAGAGGAAGAGAGGGTTAGTATCATTTGATTTTAATAAATCTTACTTAGAGTGGCACTCAAATAACAAAAGCATGCCAATATTTTCTGTGAGTATTCTTGTATAATTTTTGTATATGTTGGATTTTGGTTGAAATACATTGTTGGGGATAGCTTGGAAGTTTAAAAACTTGATCATTGCATGGAGAGTAGCTATAACATTGAAATTAAATTGTTTAATCAAGGGAAATATTCGATTATTGAACACACTAATGCTTGGATTGGTTATTATTGAAAATATTTGTTTGTGTAGAATGCGATGAATTAACATACAAAACAATGATTATCAAGTTACTATAGATACATAATGGCTTACCTTGTAATAGTCCTTCAAGTATTTCAAATGCATTTATTAAGTACACAAATGACTTGAAGTACTAGTACAAGGTAAGCTATTATGGATCTATAGTAACTTGATAATCATTACTTTGTATGCTTGAATGATGAAAATTTTGTTTGAATATCATCATTATAAAGCAATAACAACTTAAATTAAAGGGTGCTAGCTCAATGGTAGAGCACCTGCCTAATTATAGGCAGGAGGTTGGTGGTTCGATTCCTCCATACCCTATCATAAATTTGTGACTACGAAAATGACTAAATTCGCATATATACGACTGTTAGTAGCTAATTTCCTATATCTTATAGCGTGACTAATGTTTAGTCGTATTTAGCTTAGTCATTAATATGTTATCATATAGTAGTTTATTTAGTCATATATTTGGTCATTATTTGTTGCAATCAGTTACTAAATCAATGACTAAATCCGTGACTAAATCAATGACTAAATCATTAACTATCAATGACTAAATCAATTAATAAATCATTGACTATCAATGACTAATAAGTCAATATATTAATGACTAAGTGAAATACGACTAGCTATAAGATAGTGCAAATTAGCTATTATTAGTCGCTGACTAAAAAAATAATCGTTTATAGCCTAATTTTAGTCATTAATTTCTCATTTTGTACTAGTGATTGTTTAGGTTCTAACTGTAAATTGTTTAGTATTTAAAACATGTCTACTTTAATCGTAATTTAACTAGATATACGATATAAGAAAGAACAAAAAAAATTCACATATATATATTCTTTTAAGGAAAAAAAAACAAATCTACAGTAGATAAAATCATCTAGAAATTCTTAACTCGGGTATGGATTCCTGGATTAAGAATCCTTACTAATCATTCCTAGGTATAAACAACAGACATAAATAGATCTAAAATTGATACATGACTAAAATCTAGAATCTGTACATGATAAAGGACTATTCAATGAGAATGCATAAACATTTATACTCATTAATATAGACGCAAATAAGATTTAAAATAAACATCTTATTGTAATTAGAACATAGAATAAGAAACTGACATCACTGCTGGGAAAACAAAAATGGAATAGTGGTTCCTCCCAACCAACTCTTAGAGCAACCAAGCCTTACTTTCTCTTTAACCCTCGAGCCTGTTCGTTGAACCACAAGATAAAAATCACTTAATGCACCATCTATTGCATTATCATATTCAATCCCCATCCAATTCTAGCCTCCTTCTTGCTAATGGACATACTATTATAAAGTATTTTTCCTAGGACTTTGTCATTCATGAGCCTCATTCTCTTTAGCACTCAACTAGGAGTTGTGACCTGAGTATGGTGAAGATGCCTCCTACACCTTGAGTTCTCACTCAGAAGCTACAACCAGTTGTATTTTCCTATTGTGGGTCAAAAAACACTCTTTAACAACTATTCCACTTCTTTCCCCTTCAGTATATTTTATTAATAAAAGAATAATTCATTACTTTTTTATTTTTATTTTTGACTCTCTATAAAATATTTAGAATAATAAATAAAGTATCTCAACATAAATTAATAATAAATTATTAATTTTAGGTGCATTACATACACCTCCCCTTAAAGGATAATGCTGTCCTTGATGTTAATTATAATAGTGTGATTTATTCTTCAATTTCTACATCTTCGAATAGAGTTGGATATGCCTATTGCATAACACTTTCCAATTCCCAAGTAGATTCTTCCGGAATAAGGTACTTACATTGCACTTTGACTTGTCCGGAGTAAAATTTCTCTCTTGTTGAGAATATGCTTTGTACCCACCTAGAACTCTCCTTCGGGTTCTAGTTGGATAACATTCTAATCGATCACATGAGTAGCATCATGAATATATCTTTTTAAAATTGAAATGTGAAAAAAATTATGTACTTTAATAGTCGGTGGTAGGAATAACTGGTATGCAACCGTACCTACTTTAGGCAAAATTTTAAATGGCCTGCATTACCTGGGTGCCAAATTTGAATACTTTCCCAATATCAAGGAGATTTTCTTTGGTTTTACCTTTATGTACACATGCTCACCCACCTGGAACTCTCTAGGAGTTCTTTTTAAGTCAGCATAACTTTTCTTCCTATCTTGGGAAGCATTCAAGTTTTGTTGCACATTTTTCATGGTTAGTTCCATATCCTTTAACAAATTAGATCCCAAAAGTAACCTATCAATTGGACTGCTCTAAGAAATTGGAGTATTGCATTTGCGTCGATACATAATTTCAAAAGGACTTATACCTGTTGATACTTGAAAATTATTATTGTAAGAAAATTCTACTAAGTGTAGGCATCCTTCCCACTTACTTTGTTTGTCCTTTACATACATTATTAGCATGTATTATAGGACTTGGTTTACCCTTTAAGTCTACCCATCCATTTGCAGATGGTATGCAGTATTGAAGTTCAACTATGTACCAAACCCTTCAAACAAAGCTTTCCATAAATTTCCTGTAAATTTTTCATCTCTATATGAGATTATTACCTTTGGTACATCATGTAACAGGAAAATATCTTTCATAAAAATATTTTCAATATTAACATCCTTATAGGTAGATTTTACAGGAATAAAATGAGTTGCTTTACTTAACTTATCAACTACGACCATGATTGAATCATGATGTCTGAAATTTTTAGGTAGGCATGTTATAAAATCCATGCTAATTATATCCCACTTCCATTTCAGAATGGGTAGCGGTTGTAATAACCTTACTGGATGTTGGTGTTCCTCCTTGGCTTGATGCCATTCAATGCAACCAACTAAGCACTCTGCTACCTATTTCTTCATGTTAGGCCAAAAGAAGTCCTTTATAATCATGGTGATCATCTTCTTGTATCCCGGATGTACTGGATAAGGTTGTTTATGTAACTCATTCATGAATGTTAATTTGATTTCTATTGTATTTGGTATGTACAACCTATTTTTATCCAACATTAATCCTCTTCTATTTAGGATAAAATATATTTTTATCTGATTTTACATTTTCAACTGCCTTTTAAAAAAAAAATTGGTATTCCTTATCAGAAATTTCTGTACTTAAGATTTGATTTTCCATATCTGATTCATTAACTGCTGGTTCCAAATAGTAAATTTGCATGCTAACTCAAGCTGTCTGCAACTTTGTTTTCTTTTCCCTTTATGTGTTTTATTTTGAAGTAATATTCACTTAATAAAGACAGACGCCTTACATGTCTAGCATTTAAATTTTGTTGGTCAAATAAATATTTTAAACTTATTTTATCTGACATTAACATAAATTTTCCTCCGATGAGGTAATGTCGCCACATCTTTAATGTGTGAATAATTGCAGAAAGTTCTAAGTCATGTGTAGCGTAATTATTTTCATGTTCCTTTAATTTTGTAGATTCATAAGCCACAACGTAATTCTCTTGTATTAATACCCTGCCTAATCCTTCCTTACAAGCATTGGTACATACGACGAAGCCTTTAAAGGATCAACTATTTTTAGGATATGGGCGGTAGTTAACAGATGTTTTAATTTATTAAAGCTTTCCATACACTTTTCAGTCCAATCAAAATTTTTACCTTTCTTCTGCAGTGAAGTTATGGGGTAGTCTATCTTAGAAAATCCTTCGACGAACTTTCGATAATAATCGGTAATCCCCATGAATTATCTTATGTCTGTTACATTTTTAGGAACTGACCATTCAGTGATAACCTTAATTTTATTAGGGCTGAAATATATTCCATCCTTAAACACCACGTGTCCCAGATATTGAATCTTGTATTTAAAAAAGTCACATTTACTGAACTTAGCATACACCTGTTGTTCTCTTAATACTTGAAAAATTATCTTTAGATGTACTTCATGTTCTTGTTCATTCTTCGAGTAAATAGTATCTTGTCGATGAAGACAACTACAAATTTATCCAGATAGTTACTTAGAATACTATTCATTAGGAACATGAATGTTGCAGGTGCGTTTGTCAAACCAAAAGGAATTATGACAACTTGGTAGTTACCATAATGGGTAATAAAAGCAGTTTTAAAGATGTCTTCATCTTTGATCTGCACCTGATGGTATCCATACCTTAAGTCTATTTTACAGAATATTCTTTCCCCGTGGAATTGATCGAATAGGTTGTCTATCTCGGGTAGCAAGTATCGATTTTTAATATTCATTTTATTTAGTTGTCAATATTCTATGCACAATCTTAAGGTTCCGTCTTTCTTCTTTACAAATAAGACCGATGATCCCCAAGGGGAAACACTGGGTTGAATATAATTTTTATTGATCAATTCTTTTAAATGTGATTTGAGTTATGTAAGATCTATTATGTTCATTCGAAAAGGAGCTTTCGATGCTGGTGCCACTCTGGGTATCAGATAGATTGTGAATTCTGTCTCTTTTTGAAGGTAGTTCAAGGAGTTATTCTGGAAAGATGTCTTTAAACTCCTTTAAGATTGGTATATTTTCTATTTTAAATTTTTTTCATTATCTTTATCATCCATTACATAAACAACAAATACTTTACATCCTTTACATACCGATATTTTCATTTGTATAGTAGAGATCTCTTTGATCGTAACTTTTCCGGGAATTCCTTTCACTTTAATTGTGTTTCCAGTATCATCTATTCATGTAAAGGTTTTGTCAAACTAATTCAGCATTACTCTTTGGTTTTCTAGCCAATCCATTCCAATTAACATATCAGAGGAACCTAAAGGTAAAATATTCAAATCATCTTGCGCAATGAAATCATTCATTAATATTTCAGAGTCTTTAACATAACTAGTGACTTTACATTTAGAACCTGTGGCTAACCGTACCAACCATGACTTATCAATTTTTTTTGGTACTCATTTGCATAATTCAACTATTCTAGGTGATACATAACTCAAACTTGCACCTCAATCAATTAGTATTGAAATATGTTGACTTTTTATCATACCTTCGATATCGATTATCAAATTTTGATGGTTTTCATGTCGGTTCTCGAACGTAGCACTGATTTTCGTCATGCTCATTTCCATGTCTCCAACTGTAAAATCTTCCTAAATGGAGTGAAAATTAAAAATTTTCTTTCTTATTGGACAATATTTAAAATAATGTGGCTCATCACATTCCCAACATTTTAAGGGTTCCCTCCATGCAGTGTTCTTGTTAAAAGTAGTGGGAGGTTCTCTTTCTTTTTCTCTAGAGTTCTGTGGTTTAAAATTTTTATAGTTACTTCCTTGATACCCTTTATAATTATTCCCTGTATTTTTGTGGAATTTATTATTTTTCTTTCTTGCATCAAATTTATCTTGCCTTTTAGCCTTCCAAATTGGTACACTTTCTCTTTTATTTGTATTCTGGTCTTAACAAAAATTTGCCTTTCTCATTGCTTCCTCCAGCATCTTCGGATTGTCACACTCAATCCGCTCTTTAAACATGATAGGAAAACAAATGAGAAAATGTTATACCTTTGGTTTTTCATCAATTATATAAGGTACGTAGCGAAGCAGACTCACGAATTTACTCTAGGGCTCTTTCATGGTCATATCTCCTAGTCTTAACTCGTCAAATTCCTTAGCCTCATATTCTTAATGTTGTTCTAACATGTACTTTCATTTAGAATGTTTTTTAAATGTTTTCTAGGTTACATATCTTTCCTTTATTCCCTTTACTTTCTTTATATCCTGACACCATATATTTTATTTTCCAGTTATATTATATATGGCCTAGTTTGTCATAGTAATTATAGATATGGAAGTATTTATTCATCCCTGAAAACCAGGATTTTACTTCTTCTCCTTTTTCAATCTCACCATTAAACATTGGTGATTTAATCTTTTTAAACTTCCTAGAGATTTATTCATATGGTTTGTACTTCTTTTTATTTTTATTATTATCACTACTTTCACTGGAATATTGTTGTTTTTTCGTGTGATGTTTGAATAATTCCTCATTGGAAGTTTCAACCTTATGACTAGAAAATTCCAATTTGCTTCCCTTACGTTTGTAAGGTGTAGTTTTTAGAATTTTATGTTCTGATTCTCTATTTTTCTCTTTTTTCATCATTATGTATCTTAGCCAGTAAAATATTATTCAATTCCTCTTGTTCCTTCATGATTCATTCAATCCTCCCAAACTCTTTTTTAACTCTAACCTTAGTTCTTTAACTATTTTCTACAATTCAGATTTATTATCTTGACTTTCATTTAGGTCTACCCAGATTTCACCCGCCCTTATATTATCTACTTCTTTATTCACATCGGTTCTAGGTTGGGATTCTTCTTTTGCGGACATCCCTGCATCTGCCATATTTTTCTTGCAATATACATGTATTTTTCTCTTCCTATTTTAGTAAGAGAATAAAAAAAAGTAAAATTACTTTTCTGGTTTCTTTCAGTGTTAGTGTTGAGCCGGTTCAAGCCTAGTGCTGTAGCCATGCTCTGATACGATTCTATCACACACCTCAAAAATTGTAAAAAACAAATATGTACACACATTTAACTAGAAAAGTTTCATACATTTCTAGGAAGCAGTATTACTTGTGAGTTTAATTAATGGTGCTTATGTAAGTTACTTATATTATTTTGCTTCCTATGTCAGGGTTCACTAGATGTAGTAATAGAAGAGTTCTAACTTCTGCGTGAAACCACACCCAAAGGTGATGTTTTAAGATACTTTGGTTTTTGTTATAATTTACTAGGGCCTTACTAGCCCCAAGGTTTGGGAGACTAGACCATAGTATTGATCCCATCTTGCAATTGGAATAAGGTTTGTAAGGGATACATGAATTACCATAGCACAATGTAATATGGTAACATTAAAGAGGACCTTGGTCCTAAGGCGTGAAGGGTGTAAAGTTTGAACAATGGACATTCGTATGTTTTATGCCATGGTTTGCAAAGTTAATAAAATGGGAGTTGGTTTATAAGGTTGTATGTTTACATGGAAAAGTTTTGAATGTGATGTTATATGGGTTCTTACCATATTTTTAATGGCTCGAGCAATGATTAAAATCCATGATCACCTCTGGCTATGGTTTAAAGTGTCGTACCCGAGTTGACTTGGATATTAAATGCATGTCCTAGATGCGAGTTGATAGTGTATCTAGGCTTCCCACACTGGATTCAAGATCTTATCTCATCCGTCCACTTGTTCATCAGGATGCAAAGAACTTGGTAGGATTTAATGTGTTGTAAAACCTACTTGAATCCTTCATTGATGGTTTGTTTGGTATGTAAATTTCGAGATCTAAAGCTCTACTTGGTTAATGGCGACTTGTTGGGTTTGCTGGTGTAAACACTGCTATGGTTTTGAAGGCATTGTAATTGGTTTCTTTCCAAAGTAATCTTGTGATTTTTCATGGCTTCCATGGTCGTCTGCAACTCGTTGCTTCACTTTCAAGAAACTTAGCCATCAACTCCAGTTTCGACACTTCCCTTCACCAGGTAAATTTGATAGATAAACTGCAAGATTTCAATTGAAGGTTTGTCCTAATGGCTTAACTGTAACTGAAACTGGTTTGGGTTTTTGTGCAGGAAGTGGAGGGATAAGGGTAACGCCCGGAGGAGCTTACCCCTGACCCTCTCTGTAACTTGCATAAGGTAAGAACTTAATCTTTTAACTTGTTTACATTAATATTTTTAAGCATATGTTTTTACTGCAACAATGCATTTCTTTAGAGGTTAGAAGCACCGGAGAGGAAGGCGACAAGGTCACATCCTCCTAGGCCCACATCTTAGAACACCCATGTAACCATAACCCAAAACCCTTGACACTGGTAAGGAAGGAGACCAGGTCACCTCCTCCTAGGCCTACATCTTAGAATGCCTAGGAAACCACATCCCAAAACCCTTGGTCTTGTTTCTTTTTGTAATTCAAGGAATTTTACCCAGAGTCGCTAAAATGTTTTGTGGTTTGATGCAGGTACTAAAATACCGAGCGAAAGGATCCGAGTGGAGGAAAACTAATCCAGTTTTGTGCAAGATAAGTTTTAAACTTTTTTTAAACCCCTATGGTTTAAGCTTTGTTTTACAGAGGGAATTACATCCTCTCTACTTCACATTGTTTTATGTACAATAAGGCTTGTCTTAGTGCTTGTGTTACTGCTGTGGGTGCCATTGCGGATGGACTTACACCACTTCCCTTACTATTTAATTAGAATTTTTTTAGGGTTTAAAAAATAAAAATGGTGGAAGCAATCATGGATGGTCTTAAATCCACACCCTGTATGCATGCATCGCTTTGATATTTGTTTTAAGTATAAATGAATTTAAATGACCCTTAGGGTCTTTGCATTTTTGGTAGAAAATCCCATCAAGAGTTAAAAAGTGGTTATACGTATTTCTTCCTTTGTTTTAAACAATGGATGCCATCCTTTGATGGTCTTATGACCATGTACACGGTCTGATAATATTCGTTGTATAATGATATCTAGGTTCAGTTTATACATGAAGTATGTAGTATTTTTAAAAATATTGTTGACACGGGTTAAGTACCCGTATGATGGTTTAGACAATGCGTATCTATGCAGATCCTATTAGCTACTATATATTTGATTTAGAAATGATTACTTGTGTTTACTCTTTTCATAATCAATGGTTTCCATCCCAATTGGCTTACGGCAATCTTTTAACCTTATTATTGTTTAATTGTTAATTTGTTAAATCTGCTAAATCATGGATAAATGATGTAATGCATGCATTTGATTTGGAATCATTTTAGATTAATAATCGGCTTCCATCATAGATGAGATTAATACTGGTTTTTGGAAATGGAATATTCGCTTCTGTAAATGGTTGTGCGATTTGTTTTAAAACTGAAATGTGGATTTACTCTGGATACCTTAAGTCTGGTTATTGACTGTTAGCTTTAGATCCATAATTTTTTTTTATATATATGTTAGGGATATCAATATTGTATGTGACTATATTTTGCATATAGTATAATATATATATATATATACAACTGTAGATATTTGTGATTCTTTAATTATGATTTAGCTAAGCTATAAATCGTGAATGTGTTGTGTATCTATCTTGATAGTTTTATAAATAATTTAATCTGAGATTATTTAAATAGATTCAATGGATCTCGATCTGAACAGTCTCGAATTGGTATCGGGGTTTAAGAAACAATTTAACTAGATCTACGACATAAGAATGAACAAAAATAATTCAAAGATATATAATCGTTTAAGGAAATAAATCAAATCTATAGTAGATAAAATCATCTAGAAATCTCTAACTTGGGTATGGATTCCCAGCCTAAGAATCCTTACTAATAATTCCTAGGTATAAACTACATACATAAACAAATCTAAAATTTAAATATGAATAAAATCTAGAACCGATACATGATAGAGGACTGTTCAATACGAATGCATAAACATTTCTACTTATGAATATAATTGCAAATCAGATTTGAAATAAACAACCTATTATAATTATTAGATAAAATAAGAATGTGGCATCATCGCTTGGAAAACATAAATGAAATAGTCGGTCCTCCCAACCAATTCCTAGAGAAGCCAAGTTACTTGCCCAAGCCTATTCACTAAACCATAAGAGAAAAATCCACTTAATATAATGCGACATATCTTGCATTATCATATTCAATCCATGTCCAATGCTAGCCTCTTGATTTCTAATGGACATACTATTTTATAACATTTTTCCTAGGACTTGGTCATTCATGAGCCTCCTGCTTTTTAGCATTCAACTAGGAGTTGTGACCTGATTTTGGGGAAGATGCCTCCTGCACCTTGAGTTCTCTCTCAGCATCTACAACCACTTGTCTTTTCCTCTTGTGGGTGAGAAAACACTCTTCAACAACTATTCCACTTCTGTGCCATTCAGTATCTTTTATTAACAAAAGAATAACTCATTACGTTTGTTTTATTTTTTACTTTATCTCAAAATATTTATAATAATAAATAAAACATTTCACTAGAAATTAATAATAAATTATTAATTTTAGGTGCATTACAAGATGGGTCCTCAAACATATTCATATATGTGGGTTTTCCTTGGATGCTAAGATTTTGTGGAACCTCATAATGAAATATATCTTATGGAATTGAATAATTTAATAGGATTACATTACCCTTAGTCCTATATTGGACTAGATCAGAAATGTTTCTAATAAGTGGAAAGCTCTAGTTCCAACGTTTCCAATGATTGATAGGTTTCTTGCATGGAGGGTTGGAAATGGAAGCCAAGTTAGAGTCGGGGTAGATTTTAGTATGTGTTTTTACCAAAGATACATTTCTTATAAGGAAGATTATTCATCTTCATGAGATTTTTTACATTAAACTAGGATATGGATGAAGGAACTATAGATATCTAACATAAGGGATGGAAGTATTCTAACTTGTTGATATTGGTGGGGGACTTTGCATCTTTGTGCGATAATTATGTCGGGGAGTGAAGGAAATCCCATATTAGAATTACACATAGTAGTGATGAGTTGGATTGGAATATGTACAAACATGGAGGCCAATACTTTGCAAAGTAGAGTTATATAAAAATACATTTTGAGGATCATAAAATGAATAAATAGTAATGGTCCAAAATTTGGAAGGTAGAATCACCAAATAAATATGGTACAAAGTAAACAGACTCAAGGACTAGGTGTGTGTTTCTTATGTAATAATAATGCTGAAAATATCACTAATTTGGCTATCTACTATCCCTACACTTGTTAAGTCTCAAAAGAAATTTCACAATGGAACTTAGGCATTGATTTATTTGGAAAGGTGATTTTATAGATTCCTACCTTTGTTAGCTCCAAATTCCAAGCACATTAAACCTTGGTCCAAATCCTAGTTTCAATTTGGACAAATGGACGGTGGAGAGTGTATCCCAGTATCCGCATGGAAGGCCTTGTTGTGCTATCAACTCATAGCCAGGTCACGTTTTAATTGCCAAGGTCAACCAAGGATAGAGTATATTAACTCTCGATAGCATAATCATTAATTATAACCATTGCATACAAACCATACATTATAACCCAAATGCCAAGAACCTTCGCATCGTTTGAACCATGTAATGTAATGCCTAGTTCTTTATGTATGCCAAGAACCTTAAATACATTGAAACCATGTCATAAAACACATATGCCAAGCCTTATTATATTGCAATCAAGGTATAAACAAAATATTCCAAGAAATATAACCATCGTGGATCACAGGGTAAGGAATACTATAATTACAAACCACATATTTATTATTGCTAGAAATTTAGTTTAAACCGTTGCAACTTTATTTTTATAACGAAGGGTCACCATATGGTTGTACCATATTCCTTACAAAACCTTAAGCCATTACACTTAAAGGGAGGATCACCGCACACCATATCTTAGACGATGGAAAGGCATAAGGCCTTTCAAGTTGTCACTTAACCAAATTTACATAAGGGCGAGGGTCAAGACTGTGGATAGTCTCCCCAAGCCTTAGGCAATTAAAGCCCTCATACAAAGTAATCAAATTAAAAAAACAAGAAAACAAAGAACATCACTTGCATGGGAATGGAAGAAAGTTTCGGAAGGAACTAGCCACTACCACAAATGACAGAACATGTCATAACAAACATGATAAGCTATATTAAAACCTACGGAAGTAAATCACGAGGAATTTACTAGTAAGTATAGTAAATAATTCTTGTAAATTTTTATTTATTTATGATTTTTAGGTGTGTTACAATGTGTCAGAATACTTACCTCCAAGATCTTGCAAGTCATGAATTTTACATGTGCCCATTTATTAGAAAATATGTAAATCAATTTGTTGATGAAACACTGTCATGCTTCTACGAAATCAAAGTAGGATGTGGAGTGAATGAATGTTTTCCTATGACTAGGGTTCACCCTAGATGCCACATGTCTTCATTTATGTAGTATTTTGTTGGGGGTTGTGTGTCCAAATGGTCGAAGCAAAATACAAGTGAGTAGGGGTCTTCACTATCTGCAGAGTTAATTTATAGAAGGATTAAATGGGAGGCGTCCTTCAAATCCGTGACCTCCAATAAACACCTTCACATGAACCTATTGACAACCAATGAAGCAGAAAAATGGTATAAACATTTATATGCACAAATGGTCAAAGCGGAGAATCAAATTTTGCAACTTTGTCAAATAACAGTCTCAAAGAAAAAATGACATATAAAGGCCAGATAGAAACTGAAAATAGTTTGAGAAATCTATTAAGGAAAGTTCCAAAGATAAACAAAAAGTTAAAACACCCCAATCACACAAACAAAGGGCCCTGTTGAAGTTGAGATTTTTTTTTAAACTCATAATTGGACTATGAATCAGTCGATGGTCAACTTAGAGTCGGACTTAGACTTAGCTTTGGCTCGAACCAGTTTGGATTTTATGGATTGGTTTACTATAAAATACATAAATATTAAAATTTTAATGAAATAAATATATTTTAAAGATTCCAAACCATTAGAGAGAAAATGTGCAAATTTTGCTCATGTATATACCATGTATGGGTGAATATATCAAAATGGAACCGAGTGCAATACCAATAAAATGCATAATCAATAAGGCTCTAAATGGCCTCTAGAATCCAAAGCACAAAATGATACAAGGTACTAGCCTACAACATATGATTGATCAACATGATCAATCATGAAACCTAATTTACATGAAACATGGAAACCTGTACAAGTGTATGAGATGGGAACTACCATAAAAGTGACTAGCCCGCCCACAAAAAAGGGTATGTGGGGGAAACACAACAAATAAAAATACAAAAAATATCCGGATATAGTTTTTTTTTTTAAATAACACATTATCTTGCAATACAATAAGAATGATACACTAATGAAATTTTAGAAGGAAACCAATTTCTACATTAACTCTCATAGATGATTACATGATGCAAAGTCCCACCACTTCCCTAAGTCAACATGGTATGAGTAAACAATTTTTAATTTTTTTTTTTTGTCACTTTAGAGTAAAGTTCAAAAACTTGTTTTCTCATCTATATTCTAATTGATTGAGTGAGGGGATTTGGTTAAAAAATTGGAATGAAAGGGTTGAATATATGTTGCAAGATAACTGCTAAAAAATAATAGATACACAACATAAATGAAGGAATGGTATGCAACAAGGGATGCCTGTTGTGAGTCAATACAAGAGAATCTTGTTGTACAGACCATGCTGGACTGCTTAAAAATACGTGGCAGGAATGCTGCAACAAGAATGGGAAATATTGGGTCTAAGCTAGGGTTCTAAAAATTGCTTATGGAATTCACTTCCTGAGTTCAGGGAAAATATACACAGTAAAAGAGAGAGAGAGATGGTGAGTTCCAGATTGTGGGAGGACCGAGCTGCTGTAAATCACACAAACATTTACAATGAAATATCTGCAATCAGGTTGTGGGATGAAAAAAATGTGAAATGATTTTCAATAGAGTTTCATTAGGTTGTCATTTTACTATAAGAAACTCATGGAGGCTATGTGCTTCAACAAAAAATGCAAAGAAAATATGGTACAAAGTAAATACAATCAAGGAATAGGTGTGTGTTGCTTATGTAAGAATAATGATGCAAATATCACTTATTTGGCTATCTACTATCCCTACACTTGTTAAGTCTGAAAAGGAATTTCACAATGAAAATTAAGCATTCACTTTATTTGGAAAGGTGACTTTATAGATGCCTACCTTTTGTTAGCTCCATATTTATGATCTCAAATAGATCAGTGCTATTGCATTCGTTATTCTTTCAAGCATATGAATTTCCTGAAATTCTCTTCCATTTGAAAATAGGTCAATGCGCACTTTCTAGGATACTACCCATATTACACACTTGTTCTAGCTACTGAAGAAGAAAAACAATATCAAAGACACCCCAACAAGTGGGTGAACTCCATATTGATAAGACTTTCCCTTAGTTTTTCTTTGATGGTGCTTGTAAGATGGAGGCATTAAACATGTGTGGCTCAGGGGGTCTACTATTTCTAGAATATAAACAATATATTACAAATTCAAAGGAAATTTGGGTAGTGGTGCTAATAACCTCACTAAACTTATGGAAGTCCGCTCTTTTCTTATGATCACTTTGTCCAAAGGAGTCTGTAGACTTAATGTTTTTGGTGTATCACTTCTAGTTATTAGGTGATTGAATAAAGAATAAGTATATCACAATATAAAGCTACTACCATTGGTTAGTAAACTACATGAAAAATTTAAGTGTTAAAACTTTTCAAGTGAAGCAATGCATACAGATTCTTAAGCAAAATAGAAAGAACAATAATGACACACACAATACACAAATTTTTACCATGGAATCCTTTAACCAGAATACCATCCTACCTTAAAGCCACACCTCTATCTTCTTAATTGTATTAACTTACTACTCATAATACTATATTTAGGTATTCCATATAGCATCCAAAAAACTAATTCATTAACCCAAATTAGATTAAAATCCTATTCCTTTAATTGAGGTTAGATTACCACCAGATAAAAAACCACTCGTTGAAATATCACAAAAGAAACAAAACATAGATTGAAAATGGACCAAAATAAATGAGGTGCTACCTCGAACCTTGATAGTTTTGGGCTACCACCCCTTGCTGTAACCCATTGTGCAAAATGAGGGGATTTGGGAGGGCTAATCCTCCCCCTCCCCTGAGCTATAACTAGTTGCATTTGGTGCAATCTTCATGCAAATAATACAACATAAAATACACCATAATTTGATTTGATATCTTACAATCATATGTATAGGGAGTTAAACACTACTACTCACTCTCTTTCAAAACTTGCTTTGGACTAGGCTTTAGGATTACTATGGTGGCAAGAACATTTTGAGAGGGTCTCATCTCAAACCTACACCTACACCAATCTCAAATTCTTTCTTTTATGTATTAGCATTTGAGTATTTATTTTGTTAGATAACAATATTATAGTTTTGTTTTAACTTACTAAATACAAAATAATATACATAAGGTATATATAATTATGATGCAAAAATGCAATTACTTATTTGGTCTTAATGTAATTGTTCTTAATGCTATATTCCATTTATATCATCCCTTTAAATATAAAATACTATTTTTTTTAGACTTTTAAGAAAAAACTATCTTTTATGTTAGTTTTATTTTTTGATAGACTTTTAAAAAAACTATACTTTATTTTAATTTTATCTTAAAAAAAATTAATTTAAAGTTTATTTTTAAAATCTAAACATTTATATTTTAATATCTAAACATTATATATTAACAAATATTTATAATTTAAATTAAATTACCAAATTTCCATACACAATATGATGACAAGTATTCATTCTCTACATAAAACTCCACTTAAATCTTTCGACACCATGATGGCAACTTTTACAACTATTTATTCATTCTCTACATGACAACTTTTACTCTACCAGTTATGTAAATAGATATAATTGAATAGATTGTCTTAAAATCTTATATAATTAAAATTCAAAACATATATTTAAACATTTTAATTCTATCTCGTTCTCATCCAAAATAGTACATAGTATAATTAAAATTCAAAACATACATTTAAACATTTTAATTCTATCTCGTTCTCATCCAAATATAGTACATAGTATGGGTAATTGACAAATCATTATAAGAATTATTTATTAATCATGTTAATGTTCTCATAGTATATGAAAAATATGGCAATGAACAAATCGTTATAACGATTTATCAACCACGTTCTCATAGTATGAAAAATTGATGTGAAAACTTCATCTTTATATAAATTCAACATGGAACATTTGGTGGCCAGCTTTTTAAGTTGAAAGGTTATCTGTTATCATGTTAAGGATTGGTGTGTTAATGACAAACCTGTTAATGTATGTTTCACCACTTTATTAAAAAAAAAAACATTTACTTCATTAAATCATTCTTCATATTTTATATATATAAATCATATGTTAAACAAAAATAATGGGAACAATTACTTTTGTATGTTTAAAAATTAAGATTAAATTAATAATTACTTTTAATATTGTTTCTGACCATTACCATGAAATTGGATTTTGTTTCAAAGTGGATGTCAACTTTTACTTCACTAAACGATTCTTCACATTTTATGTATATGCGCCATATGTTGAACAAAAATAATGGAAACAATTATTTTTGTAGGTTTAAAATTGAGGTTAAATTAATAATTACTTTTAATATTATCTCTGACAATTATCATGAAATTGGATTTTGTATCAATGACTGAATGAATTAATTAGAATATTGTTTTTAAAGGATATTATTTTTGCTATATTATTTAAGATGAGAATCACTTATCTTTATATTCTTAATATGATAAATTTATATATTATAAACTGAGTTGTCTAACCAGAGGACGATTAGACTTTCAGGATGATTTCCTGTAGATGATTTTAATCCACAAAATCTGTAATTTCTTGTTTGCTGGGCGATTTTTAAGCTCAGAAATGAAATCAGGTGACAGGAAAACCCCCAACATCCACACTCTGTAAGATTTAGCAATGTTTTTGGGGGTTTTGAAAATTCTTTGAAGAAGATTCATAGCAAAAAACTAATAAATACCAGCCAAAAACAAAGGTTAAAAAATCCCCTATTTAGATTACTCAATTATAAACATAAACACCCACTCCTTAAAACACAGAGACTCGTTGCTTTTAACAACCCTATTCTCATAATACTATGAAGTATAAAAAAAAGAAGTGAAACTTGACCTCCACATAAAAGTTGTCATAATTCTTCAACCATGTCAATGCCAAGTTTTACTTCTCTTTCTATTCGTTAATAAGAAAAATAATCATATGTTAATACCAAAAATAAAAAATAATAAAAGCTATGTTTAAAATCTGTTAATTCATATCATTCAAACATAATACTGTGACTGACAAATATCAGTAGCAACGTCAAAAAGTATCAGCAAACCTGGTTTGAGAATTTATTCCAATTATCTAGAAATTCCAAAAGTTCTAGGTGGAATGGGGATCCTAATTCTTTCTACTTCCCAAGGAATTTTGACGGATCGAGAAGCTCGACAGAAAAAAATTGGAGGAGAAATATTATGTTATGTATGGTAAGTGATCTCAATTTTGTCCAAAAATATTGATTCCGTAAAATATCTCCATGATATTCAAATTCATATTGGTTCGAGACACCATTCATATTCATCAACTCATTAAACATGCTATCATGATACAACACAGTCATGACAATGGAAGATCCAAAGGCATGAAAGGGCATACCTAATAGAAGCTAGTAATGGGAATTCCTGTTCAAACCAACAGCGAATTGCATCCTAATCCTAAACCAAAACCTAATGCCATACAGTCAAATTTGGTTGAAAACGAAGCAAATTGTAGCCACCAAGGTACCTCTCATTGCATTACAGAGTGATTTAATAATTATTTTTTATCGTAAATGGTGAAAAGCTCGCGCATCTCTTCACTGGTTTTTCCTTTCATCATGTCAGCAATAGTTTGACACGTGAAGTCCAAAAGATTATTGATACGCAGAAAGTCGGCAGCCTTTGTAAGTTCGATGAGTGTGGCGCGATCATCTACAAGAGCTTTGACGAATTCCTGATCCCACTTTTTGACAATATCGTGTGATGCATTGGGAGCATCAAGAACATGGTATCTGCAATATTGAATAACCAACCGCAGAACCTTTGCGGAGACGGCAGGCAAAGGAATGGTAATGTTGCTGCCCAAGTCCCCCATCAGCCCCTTTATGATGACTGAAGTTGATGCTACTTCCGTCTCCACCTCAAATATTTGGCCATCGCAGCTCTGCAATCTCACAGTGTTTTTGTTATTATTAGTAGAAGTAGATGCTTCCATGGCCGTCGGCGCCTCCGATTCATCCATGACTTCCTTCCCAAGATGAAGCGAAAGGATTCGAATCTGGATCGCCGCTTCAACTTCTTCGATGACTCTTGGATGCCCTCTTTTTAATGTGATGCTGCGCTTATCTACATTCTCTCATATATATATATATATATATATATATATATATAGGGGTTAACCATCCAAATATGGTATCTTGATGCCGTTATCAATGGGAGTTGGCTAAACTTTAGACCATTTGCATCTTTTACGGTAAGTTTGGTCGAAATCAGGCAGCACTATTTGTTGTTGAAAATAAGATTTTCAATGTTGAAATTGCAATTTTTATAGCAGAAATGGATCCAAGACCTTCATTACCTCTGAGACATCTGGATTATACAATTATAACCATTAAAAACTACTATTTGAACAATTTCCACCTGATTTTGTCTAGAAAACTGACAAGATTTCCAGTGCAAATGGTGGAAAGTTTAGCTTACACCTTAATGATCTCAAAAAATTATTTCAGAATTTTTTTTCATGATAGATAGAATAACTTTTGAGTTAGTTAAAATAATTATTTCATTAATTACAAATGGTATATATAAATGCTTAAAATTAGTTAACTATATTATTGAAGGTATATCAGTGCTGTCATTTTAAATAGTGATTTTGAACCCTCAACCAGTGGGGTACAGTGGGACACCTGAAATTCTGGTTTACATAGTGATTTTGAATTCTCAACCAGTGGGTATCGCTGGACACCTGAAATTCTGGTTTACATAGTGATTTTGAACCCTCAACCACCGTGGGACACCTGAAATTTTGGAACTTGATAGCTTTAACTTAGATTTTGAAAAATTAGCTTTAACTTAAATTTTGAAAAATTCAGATCAAGTGAAAAAATCTATCTTTTCTAACCTAAATTGTGGAATTTTTAGAGGAAGCTCATTTTAAAAAGATAAAAATGGTGTAGATTGAGTATATTAACCATTTGTAATAATGAGTTTTTGTTAATTGACTAGTACCTAGGGGAATATTAATATATAAATGTGAATTAAATTATTGATATCAATATATTAAATTAAGATATCTATTATTTGACTAGGGTTGTATATGCCCCATGGTTGGTCATGATCTATTATGGTTGACCATGGTTTCCATGTTTGACCATGATGGCCATGTTTGACTATGGTTACCTATGTTTTACCATTGTTTCAACTACTATTCACCAAGTTTGACTATAGTTAGCCATGTTTTATTACAATTGACTATGGTTGACTTTGGTTGGCCATGGTTGACCTTGGTTAATTATGAGTGACTATAGTTGTTTAAAATTGGGTTTGGTGGACAAGGTTAACCATTGCTGAATTTGGTTGAGTATGGTTGGATATATTTGACTATTTTTTTACCATGGTTAACCATGGCACTTGATTTTGGTTGACTGCGATTGACTATCATTAATTTGGTTGACTATTCATGACTTCAATTAACCATAGTCAACTAGTTTAAGTGTGGTTGACCATGTATGAAGTTGGTTGACTATAGTTGACACTATGTTAACTATGGTCAACTATGTTTGAACAAGATTTATCATGGTTGATATGATTGGATGTGGTTAACCATGGTTGAGAATATTTGTCTTTGGTTCACTATGTTTGACCATGGTTGACTATGGCTAACTATGTTTGACCAAATTTGACTATGGTTAACCATATTTGACTATGGGTATTTCATGCTTCACCATGGTTGTCTCTTGCTATATATCTTTGACTATGATATGCCATGGTTGGCGAAAGTTAACCATGTTTGACTTTGGTTGACAACTATTTACTAAGGTTAATTATGGTTGACTATCATTCAATATATAAACATGTGGTTGGGGAAGAATAAACAAAAATACAAGTGACATTGATACCTAGTTGGACAATCTAGTAGCCTCCATTGGTACCCCTTCGAACGATACAATATCATTCAACACATGTATATAAATTTGTATTGCATGCACAAATGGAAATATAGGAAAGGCCCTCAATGCACATAAAATAAACCTTACATAAACATGCTGTTTTACTATTGCTATAATACATTGATAACAATACTGAGGGAAGAGGGGGGTTCTTTTTTTTAGTTGGTCAAGTTAATATCTGCTACGTCACTATTGGGGACATCTTCAACATTTTCTTTGATCAAGCATAAATTCATCATCCAAAATCAGTTTTCAGTGTCGTTTTTTTTAAACCGCATATTTTTTCGGGCTCTTTGCAACCAGATAGTTAGTTTTTGTTTTTTTTTCAGCCATTATTTTACAGTATGGCCGCCCCTTGTGATATTATACTTCCACGTTCTAACTATTTCTCATGGAAATCTCGTATGGAGGATGTTCTACGAAGTAGGAGACTTTTCAGGATAACCTCAGGGAAAGAAACAAAACCCACTGATGATGATAAGAAAATTAAATGGGCAAATAGATGTGATGAAGCTCGTGGATTGATTGGGATGCCAATCTCTAATGATTTACGATCCACATATATGGAATTGATGAACCTGATAAAGCTTGGGAAAAGTTGGAATCTGTGTTTGGTAAAAACAATGAAATTCGGGGTCATCAACTTGAGAATGAGTTGCTTTCCTTGAATCCAAATGATTTTTCATGCATTCAAGACTATTTATCTAAGTATAAAATTTTTAGACTCTTATGTGCAGAATGCAAGATCAAGAAAGAAGACAAACAATGCATTTATCATATTCTTTCCAAACTTGGACCTGCATATTCTGTTTTTGAATCTACATTCTACTCCATGAAAGAATCCTTGATGGCAGCTAGCTATCAAGAGCCTAGTCTTGAATCCTCTTGTGATTCCTTAATTAGAGAGCAAGATAAGCTCATTCATCTTGGAATAATTAACAATGCAGATACATCTGGGAAAGCCTTATTGTCTCAATAGAAAGAAAAGTCCAAGCCTCCCAAGAAACAAAATTTTCACAATAATAAGCCAAACAACAAGGGTCCCAAACCCTCTCAGTCAGCTCCTTCTTTAAAAAATGACAAAGGATCCAAGCAAAAAGGAAATAAGACTGAGCGTCATTGCAATTTTTGTGGGAAAGATAATCATGATGAATCTAAGTGTTTCAAGAAGATGACAGGCTTGGAAGCAGCAATGAAGAAGCACCACATCAGCATAGATTTGTCTTCAGAATCTAACTCTCATAGACATGCACTTTGTGCTTCTGGTTACTCTTATACTGCATCTTCTTCTTCTACTTCAAATGAATGGCTTATTGATTTTGGAGCATTTATCATATGGCTAAGGATCAAGCCATATTTTCTACTATGTATGAATGTAACACCAAACAAATATTTGTTGGTGATGATAAATCTCTAAGTGTTGTAGGATCTGGAACAATTCTAGTAGAAAATGGTCATTTCAGTGATGTACTATGTGTTCCAAAAATTTCCTGCAATTTGTTATCAGTCTATCAAATTACTCATTTAGGTGAAGGTAAAACTATGACTTTTACACCTCACCAAGTTGTAATCAAGGATTTTAAAAATCCTCAAAATGTCCTTGCTATTGGAACTGTTGATGATATTACCAGGTTGTACAAATTTAACAACTTTGGGTCATCAACTTTTCCCTCATTTTTTGTTGCTCATAGTGATAACTTGAGCAAACTTTGGCATGAGCGATTTGGTCACTTGAATTATCGCTCATTGCAACAACTATGTGAAGACAATATGGTGACTAGTCTTCCAATGGTATCTTGTAAGGATGGTGTTTGTTCCAGTTGTGTGCTCAGAAAACATCATCGGGACAGTTTTGACAAACGTGCATCTTGGCATGCCTCGGTTCCTTTGGAGCTTGTGCATAGTGACTTGTGTGGTCCTCTTCCATCTACTTCCTTTTCTGGTTTCAAATATTTCTTAACTTTCATTGATGACTACTCTAGACGCACTTGGGTTTACTTCCTAAAACTTAAGAGCGAAGTATTTAACATGATCTTGGCCTACAAGGCCCTTGTTGAAAAACAATCTCGTCATCAAATTATTAAGTTAAGATTTGACAATGGAGGAGAATATGTTAACAACAAGTTCACTACTTTCTCCACTGAACAAGGAATCCAACAACAACACACTGTTCCATATACACCACAACAAAATGGTGTAGTTGAATGGAAGAACCGCACTTTAAAAGAAATGGCTAATTGTATGATCCAATCTAAGGGACTAAGTCTTCAATATTGGGTTGAGGCTATAAATTGTGCAAATTACATAGTTAATCGCACACCCACTAAAGTTTTACAAGGTATAACATCGGAAGCCTAGCATGGAGTAAAATTAAACCAGATGTAAGTCACTTTCGTGTGTTTGGTTGTGAAGCATGGGCTCACATTCCAGATGAAAAATGAAAAGCATTGCAGCCGAAAAGTGAAAAGTGCATATTTGTTGGATATTCTAAAGATGTAAAAGGTTATAGACTTATTCAACCCCATTCACATGATATAATCATTATAAGAGATGTTAAATTTGATGAAAATCTCTTGGCCTGCGAGCCTAACTTGGCGGGTGTGCCATCTTTGTCCTGCGAACCTGATTCGGCGATTGTGCCTTCTTCTTCTTCTTCCAACTTCCTTGACAGGTTTCCAACTCTAGTTTTTGATGATGACAGTGAGGATGAAAATCCACCTCCTCTTTCTCATGTTCCTCAAATTGCACCAGCACCAATACTTCCTCGATGGGTCCGTTCAACATGTGAAGCAGTTTGTGATCTTGCCGGTGATCCTAGAGATCAACGTCAAACATGTTCTCAGTTTCAGCGAGCCTCTTCTCTTTTGGATCAAGTTTCCGAGAATCATGATATAGAAAATTTTGCAAAAACTTCAGGAAATCCAGATTGGTATGCATCTATGGATGAAGAATATCGTTCCTTAATGGCAAACGATACTTGGGATCTTGTTCCTCTTCCAAAAGGAAGAAAACTTGTCAGATGTAAATGGGTCTACAGAACTAAGTATGCATCAGATGGAAGTGTTGAAAGACTTAAAAGGCAAGGTTAGTTGCCAAAGGTTTTTCCCAAGATGAAGGGATTGACTACAATGAAACCTTTGCCCCTGTAGCAAAAATGGACTCCATCTGCCTTGTTCTTTCCCTTGCAGCCTTACATAACTAGGAAGTCCATCAAATGGATGTCAAGTATGCCTTCTTACATGGTGATTTACATAAGGAAATTTACATGGAACAACCTTCTGGATATGTTCAGAATAACTCTAGCTTTGTTTGTCTCAAGAAATCCTTATATGGCCTTAAGCAAGCTCCTAGAGCTTGGTATGCCAAAATGGATAGCTTTCTCCTTGACACTAGTTTTTCTAGATGCCATTTTGACCCCAATGTCTATACCAAGAAAGTAGGAAACCATCTCATCATACTTGTTCTTTATGTTAATGATCTTATCCTTACTGGTAGTGACCCTAAACTTATAACCCATGTGAAATCCATTCTTAAGCAAAATTTTGAAATGTCAAACTTAGGACATTTGCATTATTTTCTTGGTCTCCAAGTCTTGCAAACCAAAGAAGGAATATTTATTTCCCATTCTAAGTATGCTTGTGACCTTCTTTGTCACTTCCACATGGAATATTGTAAACCAACCCCTTCTCCCTTCCAGCCTGGAGTCAAACTTCCTGCCACTTGTACTTCCCCTGAAGTAGATGCCACCTTGTATCGTCAGCTTGTTGGTAGTCTTGTATACTTGACTCATTCCCGTCCTGACCTTTCCTTTGCTATTGGTCGTGTTGCCTGTTATATGCAAACTCCTCATGAAAGTCATTGGAAACCAGCAAAAAGAATACTTCGATATATTCGAGGTACAATTCAGTTTGGGATTCATTACAGTACAGGGGGGAAACTTTGTTGGTTGGTTTCACTAATTCATATTGCGTCGAGGATCCTGATGATTGAAAGTCTACTGGAGGTTATGTTTTTAGTTTGGGATCTGGACCTATCACTTGGGCTTGTAAGAAACAACAATATCTTGCTCTTTCTTCAGCAGAAGCATAATATCGAGCAGTCATTAATGTCAGTTAGGAAGCTTTATGGCTTCGACAGATCCTTTCAGAGTTTGGATTCGAGCAGCAGTAGCCTACTCCACTTTGGTGCGACAATCAAAGTTCCATCAAGCTTGCCAAAGATCAAGTTCTACATCAACGTAGCAAACACATTGAGCTACACATGCACTTCATCAGAAATCTTATTCATGATAGTGTTATTGAAGTTCTCTATTGCCCTATAGATGATCAAGTTGCAGGCATCTTCACCAAGTCTCTTATAGAAGCGAAGTTTTCTAAACTTCGATCTATGTTAGGAGTTCATGAATGTGTCCTTAAGGGGGGATAGGCTCTAATGCCTCTTTTCTTCTCCTAATAGTGTCACTTTTGTAAATCCTTCAATCCTATCCCAAGTCGTTCTTAAGGGGGGATGTTAGGATATTTAGACACTTAGGAGTTAGTTAAGATCAACTTGTGTAATATATCCGTTAGGTAAAAGTGTGTTTCTTTAGTATGCATTTGTAAATATTCTAATCCGACAGTCACGATATGTTCTAGACATAGAGTGATCCGATGGTTCAACTTCTCTTAGATCATACCTACCATTGATCCGTGGCTTAACACCCGATTGGTCTATGATCTCTATTTAAAGAGCATAGAGGGTCCTTGGATAGTTGATCGATTATGAGAAGCTCATGTAACTTTATTTATTTTGCATAATAAAATGCTCCAAGTAGCTATTTGGCTGGGGCCGTGGACTGTTTCCCTCTCGAGGGTTTTAACCATGTGATAAACATCGGTGTGTTGATATATGATCTATTTGTGTGAAGCGGTTGCTGAAGGTGTTCGGTCTTTTGGGAATACCCCGTGTACCCGAACAAATTAATTTTTCATGTAACATTTCCCATTGATAAAAAAATTCAATATATGTTATCTTTATTCAATAGGAATAAGCAATCAATTTCTTGCCTAATTAAAATTCATAAGTGCAATATAATGATTTGAATCACCCCATTCCTTACATAATGATAATATAATATTAGTATTTATACCTGTGCACTTTTAATATAACTAATATTCATTTTATTTGATTTGTATATGTACAATGATAAAAGTACGTACCTCTATCATCGTTACCCAACCTTCCAAGTGAGCCTTTCATTTGTTAAAACTCAAATACAACAATGAACAATTCCAATGTTCTCGTTTTTCATAATGTCATAGAAAATACTAATTGTATCCAAAACTATTTGTTAGCGCAACATTTTATAACATAGTCATAAGGTGAAAATTTTAGTCGTAGAAGACTTTCTCTTAGCTTTTCATATAATCATATACCCATACCAAGTTAATAAGATTAAACTCGCCACTTACCCATAAGTGGTTTTAAATATAATAATCAATTCCAAATACGTTCTATTTAGTCACTTACTTTTAGAACACCATTAATCCTTTACTGATAACATACACCAAAATGGGTCAATATTTTCTTTAGACTAAATATTAGATAGTCATCCATCTATTGTCCTAACTTTTCAATGCTTGTCTATACAGATAGTGAGTTATTCTAACAATATCTTTTACTATGTTTTCAATCAACATTTTTAATCGCATCTGAAAAAGGAAGTGTTAGAATTTTATCATTTAACCAATATGATCTAAGATCTTATCTGAGAGACTAACATGCATAACAATAATCACACTGAGACAAGAGACACAAAGAGTTTTCCTTGGGGAAACCATAAAGGAGAAAACCTCGCAACTTCCTCAAAGATAGAATGAGCACCAATGGCAAAATTAAAACCCAAAAACACAAATATGATCTTCGGCAGCTGATCTCTCTCTCACTTGTGCGAGCTCCTTCTCTCTCACTCATGCACTACAGTTGAGTGAGTGTGTGTCTCAAATAGAGAGGCTCACTCTCTATTTATACTAGTTTTCGACTTGACAATTACTTACCAGGGTCGACTTCTCTAGGAGAGTCTAATAACCTTAGTGCCCCTCAACTGTGGCAAATTTCCCCCCAACTTAAAAGGAGGGTTAATCTCTATGACTTTACATGACTTGATTACATTAATGATTCTCTCGATAGGAACATCGGGGACCAATGAAATACAATATATAAAATATACAAGTGAATACATTTTGAATTTACAAATACATCAACACTCCCCCTTAACTAGGAAGGTATTCTCTTGACACAATTCATCAGCACAATTCTTCGTCACTGGATCATTCATCAAAGCTAGATCATCATCATCACTGGATCATCATCACTGCTCCCGCTGTCTCAAGCAAATGGTGCTATCTCTCAATTATACTCGTCATAGGAAGTTCTATAGAGCCAGCCCTTTTTCATGCTGGTTGTAGGCCTAGCCTCCATGTAGGTCTTCATATTCTTCAACACTTATATTCGACCATGGGAGGTCTAGCCTCCCACCATGTTGGAAAGGACCACCTAGAACTTATATATGACCATGGGAGGCCCAGACTGCCACCATGCCAGAAAGGCCCAGCACTCACATCTGACCATGGGAGGCCCAACCTGCCACCATGTTAGAAAGGCTCATCCAACACTTATATATGACCATGGGAGGCCCATCCTGCACCCATGTCAGAAAGGCCCAGCTCTCACATCTAACCATGGGAGGCCCAGCCTTCCACCATGTTAGAAAGTCCCAGCACTCACATCTGACCATGGGGGGATCACATCCCGCATCCATGTCAGAAATACTCAGCACTCACATCTGACCATGGGGGGAACACATCCTGCATCCATGTCAGAAAGGCTCAACAATCACATCTAACCATGGGGGGAACACATCCCACATCTATGTCAGAAGGGCTCTGCACTTACATCTGACCATGGGAGGAACACATCCTGCCACCATGTCAAAAGGGATCTGCACTTACATCTGACCATGGGAGGAACACATCCTACCACCATGTCAGAAGGGCTCTGCACTTACATCTAACCATGTGGGGAACACATGCTTCAACTATGTCAGAAATTATCCTGGACTTACATCTGACCATGGGAGGAACCAATCCTGCCACCATGTCAGAAAGGCTCTCAGACTCATCACTTATCCTTAGAAGGAACCTCGATTTGGAGAACACCAAAATTTTCCCTGAAGTACTCAAACTTCACTCTCGCCATTTCTAGTATAGAATCACATCAGGGATGATTACGTCCAAGGATAACCTGCGAGCTTCGTTGGACTGATTACATCCGATGACAACCTACATGACCATTTACGTCTGAGAAACCTATGAGCTTCGCCAATATTTTATGCTCAGACATCTTGTCTCACGGACTATGCTAGAACTCCCTCTTTCGAGAGATCTCAATCTGGAACACAAACTGGAGCTTCAATATTCCTCTCTCCCAAGTATCCGAGCAAGTGGAAACATATTTTTTCTCGGCTATACTCGGTGCCATGCAGGACTCCTTCCTGCTAAACCAAGAGATCACACCTGATCCCATACTGAAGCAACACCCTGAAGTGCTCTTCCTATCAATGGCATTGCCCAATCCGAATCCACATAACCCTCCAGGTTAATCTTTCGATTCGTATCATACTTGAGCACATAGTCAACTGTATCCTTCAGGTACCTCATAATATGATTTTCAACCATTAGGTGAACATGTCTCAGATCCATCAGGAACTATCTCAATGTGTTCACATCAAAGCAAATATCAGGTCTCGTATTTGTCAGGTACATCAAGAACTCAATCATATGACAATACATCATGGCATCAACCGATTCTGATGAAGCATTACTTAATGGCGTCAGGTTCGATTCCATAGGTGTGGCCATTTCCTTGCTGTCCATCATCTAGAACCTATTCAGGATCTCCATTGTATGCTTCCCTTGTCCAAGGGAGATTCCATTGGCACTCTGCCACAACTCCATGTCTAGAAAGTACCATACCCAAGTCCTTTATCTCGAACTCGGAAGCAAGTCTCCTTCTTGCAACTTTAACGAGTTCCAATTTTTCTATCAGGAACAAGTCATCGACATATAACAGGAACAACACTAGTCTTCTTCCTTCAACCCTTAAGTAAAGTTTGGAATCCACTTTACTCTTAGTAAATCCTAGAGCTATCAGTAAGTTGTCCATCTTGTCATACCATGTCGAACCGTAGGATCTTCTGCAGTCACTCCCTCTGAAGTGGAGCATCATTCTCCCTCTGCCTTTCGTATGCTATGTATTGAAACATTCTGTACTGGAGTGACATGTATCTTCCTCTGCTACTAATATTCTATGTATCCATCTAGGGTCACTGGATACCAAGATCCTCTATCTTGAAAATGTTCTTCTTGCACCCATCTATGAGCTTGTCATCCTCTATAGGATTTCATCTTCAACCTTGTAGCAAAGGCTAAGATATTCATCAATCTAGGTGATATTCAAGCTCCTCATGTGTGTGTTATCCCATGGGTGTCTTCTGAGCTCGTACAAGGCCTTCTTTAATTTGCACACATGAGTCTTCCTGTCATGTGTCTTAACTTCTAGTACCTGCAAATGTCTCTTCGTAGTCTATGCCTTCTTTCTGTGAGAAGCCTCATGCTATGAATATTTCCTTGTATCCCATGACGTTTCCATCTATTGCATAATGGAACTTGCAGATACTGCATCCTAGACACCATTCTTCTTGAACTGGTACTTTCCTTCTCTTTATTATTGGATACTTCTTCATAGCTAGAAGGTTCTGCATCAATTGTGTCACTCAACAGTGTCACATAACTGCATTGTGTCTGAGGCCTCTTGAAGTCTTGTCATACTATTCTTCATTTTGGATTATTTCTTAAACTGTTGTCACTTGTTCTTTGGAACAAGTCTCGTCCTTCTTTTCTTGTAGGCGATTGAAAACGATATTTCCTACAAGTCAAATGCATGAGTTGTATGGTTAGAAACATTTCATAAAGCATATTCATAATGTCAAATTCTTATGCATAAAGATATAATCATGCAAATATTTTAGCCAATACAACATTTATCCATATCTCACGGAAAATTTCTACATGCCTTCCATCTCTACCATGACATCATTGAGATTTTGCACTAATCCAATATGTCAGCAAAGAGGTTTCATTCTAGATAAGTAGCAATGGTGAGTTGTATAGAACCATGAGCTACTTACCCATCACATGCATATTAGTAAGTATACTTTCATTAATGCAATCATTCTATCATGCATAATACATCAACTGAATATAAACAAATGCATAACAAAATAATATCATGAAATGACAATTGAATACTTATCTTTATTCGTTTCATGGGTAAAGTCCTTCTTGAGCCTTCTGCTTCATCATCTTCTTCATTCACAACATCATCATTTATTATCCAAATGCTAAGATGGATAAGAGGTTCTTCAAGAATTGCGTTCTTCATATTCCTCATCGCTTGAGGAATCTTCTTTGAATCATGACCGCTTGATCTTCAGTTGCTCCCATCTTCTATTCTCTTATTATGAGTCAAGCTTCTTCTTGTGTGAACGATTTCCAGAATTTGCTAAAGGTAATCACTTTCTTTTGGCACACATTCCTCGAATGAATGAATCCCATGATCCTGGGAGGCCATTCAAGGTGGTTATCACAATTTCTGCATTCTCTACTTTTTCATCCACTGCTTCAAGTTATTCTTTGATTTGAGAGACCCTTGTAAAGTATGACTGAATGGTCTCTGCATTCTGGATCTTTACATTCTTCAACTGGTTTCTCAAAGTCATCTTCCAATTTATGTTCTTCCATTCAAATAGCATGGTTAAGGAATCAAACATCTCTTTAGGTGTATTTAGGGAAGACACTTGTGGTATAAGGTGATCCTTGATAGAATCAACAATAATTCCCTTGGCCTTGACCAAGTTCTTCTTGTGTAAGGCCTTATCCTCATCTCCCTCTGGAACTAGAACCTCTCCACTTATGTAGGTGTCCAATTCATTTTCTTCAAGAACCAGTGAAATCCTATACTTCCATGTTTGGAAGTTTTCATCAAGATGGTGTGATAGGTCATTTTGAAATGAGAACCTCAAATGTAAATAGAAAAATATTAGTTCTTACCGATTTGAGGTGTCCGTCTTGGTTCCGGATCTGGCTGATCTAAGGTTTTTCAGAGAAACCCTAATTTCAAAACATGGAATATTTCAGATCTGATTGGATAGAAATATGTTCCTCCTAAAGGCGAGCTAAGCAGCATACTCATTTTCCAAAAACTGTGATCAAAACTACAAAATATATGATGCCCTAGTTTTCTTCAATTTCTTTTGTAGAATTTTCTGATATTGTTTCTGCAATATATCTACACATACTACTCCTTTTTCTCTGAAACTTCTTACTAACGTAGCCTCGTCTATTCTCTTTCCAACACCGTAGGTTTGAGCAGCATTGGTTTCACCAATTGGGACTTATGAGATGTTTCCCAAGGTGACTTATTTCAGGACTGTTCAGCTTATATAGACTTCCACATGTCATTGTTTCACCTTCGGGGTCCAAAAATTTTACCAAAAAAATTACAGTTTGTGCCCTATCTGGAAGCTCTTGCAAAATTTTATTTTGACCTTCGTAGCCCGAGATATAGCAATTATCCCATGTTGTGTTGTTTAGGGATGAATCCTCGGAGAGACTGGAACCCTGATTTGGAGGAATTATATCTCCAATAATATAGGGAATCTGAGGCTGTAATGTTTACACAGTGTTCAGAACGAACTTTTCTTTGGCTTGTAAAAATTTTGAATTCTGAGCCTTCTCCAATATCGAGATAGAGAGAATGTACCAAAACTACTAGTTTTAGTATTTTAGGGTTTTCTGGTCCGGGGTCAAATTAGGGTTTGACTTTCCCGGAGTTTTACCCAACCAAAAATTTTGATCTTGGTCTCTAAATTTCAATTTTAAGGATGAGAGAAATCCTATGCTAGGATCACTCAAAAATTCCTCTTCTGTGAAAAGCCCTAATTTCCCGCAGCACTCACTAAAAATGCCGAGAATCAAATTATGCTTCGACAAAAAGATGCGCCCTTCAATGGAGAGTTAACCTAGCCTTCTTTTGCTTATGATATGTGGAGAGAGACCCAAAAATTAAGAAGCCCTAGATTCTGCAGCTGCACAGTGTCTTCTTCTCAGGTTAGCTCTGACACCATGTTAGATTTTTTATCATTTAACCAATATGATCTAGGATATTATCTGAGAGAATAACATGCACAACAATAATCACAAGAGAGAAGAGACACAAAGAGTTTTCCTCAGGGAAACCATAAAGGAGAAATCCCTGCAACTTCCTCAGAGATAGAATGAGCACCAATGGGAAAATTAAAACCCAAAAACACAAAGATGATCTCCAACAGTTGATCTCCCTCTCACTTGTGTGAGATCCTTCTCTCTCACTCATGCGCTATAGTTGACTGAGTGTGTGTCTCAAATAGAGAGGCTCACTCTCTATTTATACTAGTTTCCGACATGATAATTACTTACTAGGGCCGAATTCTCTAGGAGAGTCTAATAACCCTAGTGCCCCTCAATTGTGGGGACTTTGCCCCCGACTTACAAAGGAAGGTTAATCTCTATGACTTTACATGACTTGATTACATTAATGATTCTCCCGATAGGAACATCGGGGACCAATGAAATACAATATATAAAATATACAATTGAATACATTCTGAAGTTAAAAATACATCAACAGGAAGTGTTATCACTTAGCATTGAAAGTTAAGGAGACGCTTCATAAAACATTAAGGACACTTTAAAATTGTAACCGCAATTCCTATTAATCAATGTCTAATTTGTCTCTAGTAAATATACATCATTAACACCATGCTTTTCTAATGACACACAGTTTTCCTTTTAATATGACACCTCAAAAATGTCACAGGTTCTCATGCGGGTACTTGGGATACAAGAGATAGGTTATATGAATAACGAAGATTGGTTTTCCTCTTTAATATTTTTTCAAAGTTTGTCATGGGTATAATGTCTAGATCCTTGTTCTTAGGGTTTTCCTTGTATTAGTTTAATTGGAATCTAAATTATTCCGCTTGAGTTCCCAAGGGATAACATACAATCTAGTAGTCCACAACACTATATTGTAATGAATCTATGCACTATGCATTTAACAATATTCTAAGTCCCTTTTTGATAATACTAACCAAATTTATCTTTATAAGAATCATGTTTATACTCGAAACAAAAAATGATAGTTATCTTGTTTTAGGCGACCAACTGGTCACTCTAGTTTGAGCGTAATCCTCGTGCATCCATAGGTTTCTTGAAGGATCTTCGTGCCCCTCATTTACTTCCTATAACACAAAAGCTGCAAGGTTAGTTCACCTTCATCATAGCATCTCCCACTATATGAATAAAATTTACTGTGCCTTCATCATGACAAGGAGAAAGACATATATAAAATAAATAATGATTTTCTTTTCTAGTGGCACTTGCTTTAATCTACATTCTAATTGTCACATTTAGTGAGTCAACACAGATTAGTTATATACTTACAGTTCATCCCTTAGAATACAAATGACTCGTAGTGCGAGAGGGAAAACATTCCCCGATATTTAACTAGGATATTTGCATATCAACTCTAAAATTGATTTGTTGAAAGTGATTTTTTAATTGATAATGGAAACAACTACAATTTTATTCATGAAAGAATGGAAAAAGAAACAATTGTTATGCATGCAATATATAATTTTGAAATTATGATAACTAATTTAGATTGATGAAATGTGGAGGCCAATGTGAAAATGTGAAACTTCGAATTAAAGACTATTAGCTCAATATCACCTGTTTGTTTGTAATACTCCCATTTTTGTTAATATTTCAATGTTTATACAAGATATAAAAACATTTAGCATAATAACATCATAGCCATATACAAAAGGATCACTGAAAGAAAGAAAAGCACAACCACACAAAAAAAAACAGAGATTTATCCTGGGAAACTCTCACGAGGAAGAAAGCCAATAAAACTTCCTCGATATAGACTTCAACCAAGTACAGTGTAATACCCAAAGAATAAGACTTATAATACCCCAACAATAATCTTGGACTGTTTCCTCTCTCCGAGATGGACTCCTCTTTCTCTCTCTAGTGCACCTGCTTGAGTTTTCTTCTTGTCCAAATGAGGGAGGCACCTCTCCTATTTATATTGATTAGCTGAGAGGCCTAATAACTCAACTGGGGTGACTTATCCTTTCTTCTAGGGCCAACTTGCCTTGGAAGACTCAAAAATACATTTTAATAATACTTTTGTGGGTATTAATGACTTGAATTACAACAGAGGTTTTACCTCAATACTTTACATCACCAATTACATCAATGGCATCCCTAATCGAAGGAACACCATATTCGAAAGGGGTAATAAAAATAATACTACAAAATAGAATATCTTTTGCAGTTACATTTCTTTAACACTCCCTCTTAATAAGGAAGGTATTCTACAACAATACATCTTTACAACTGACTGGTGAATCTATATGTCATAAGAAGTTTTCACAATTGCATCAACACCATCATAATCCATGTAGACTCAACATCACGAACATATCTATCATCTAGTATTTTCTCGGGCATCAACATCATCTTAGACATCATCTTTGGTATCATCTTGAGCATAATCTCTAGCATCATCATCTTTGGCATCATCTCGAGCATCATCATCATCTCTGGTATCTTCTTAAACATCATCATCTCTGGTATCTTCTTTGAGCATCATCTCTGGTATCTTCTTAAACATCATCATCTCTAGTATCTTCTTTGAGCATCATCTCTGGTATCTTCTTAAACATCATCATCTCTGGTATCTTCTTTAAGCATCATCTCTGGTATCTTCTTTGAGAATCAACATCATCTCGAGCATCATATTTGGTGTCATCTCGAAGCTCATCATCGCTGGTACTGAATGCATGAACTTGTTCGCAAGTGAATATAGGACCACTCTCCATAAGAGAGTACTATCGTCCATGAGACCATCCTCAGCTAGTTAGTACTAGGACCACTCTCATCAAGAGAGTGTTCTTGTCCATAGGACCATCCTCAGAGAAGATACTATTGTATGCAATTGAATGCAGATCTCATCTGTAACTAAATGCAGGACCACTCAACATATGAGAGTACTATCGTTCGTAGGACCATCCTCAACCTGTCAGTGCTAGGAAACAGGGACTTTACTTAGTGAACATCTCACATAGCACGTGCGATCGTGGGATATTAAAGAATACCCTTAATTTCCAGATATATTGACCCAAACTCTTTTTGTTGAAACCCCCTCNGAACGTGATAGGATATTGGTCAACAAGTGAAGCCCCCATGTGCTAGGACCACTCTCAAGAGAGTGTTATTGTCCATGGGACCATCCTCAAAGAGGATATCATTGTCTACAACTGAATGTATATCTCGTCTACAACTAAATGCAGGACCACTGAACATATGAGAGTACTATCGTATGTAGGACCGTCCTTAGCATGTTAGTCCTAGGACCACTCTCAACAAGAGAGTGTTATTTTCCACAGGACCATCCTACAAGTGAATGTAGGATCACTCTACAAAAGAGAGTACTATCATCTGCAGGACCATCCTCAGCTGGTAAGAGCTATGACCACTCTTAACAAGAGAGTGTTCTTGTCTGCAATACCATCCCACAAGTGAATGCAGGATCACTCTCCATAAGAGAGTACTATCGTCTATAGGACCATCCTCAAATGATAAGATATAGGACCACTCTCAATAAGAGAGTGTTCTTGTCTGGAATACCATCCCATACGTGAATGCATGATCACTCTCCAGAAGAGAGTACTATTGTTTGCAGGGCCATATCTCGTTGGGATGTTCCTATTTGAAGATATGACCAACCTTCCTAGGATATTCTTTGTGAGGATGCCGCCAAACATGTTGGGAACTACCCTAAGTGATACGACTAGTCATACTGGGATCCACCCTCAGTGATGTCACCAACCATATTGGGATCTACCCACAAATATACAACCGGGATTTCTATACAGTGACTAGACCAATGGGCCTCATGATTCTTTTCTTGTACATCCAACATATTGTAAAACTCAACTTGAATTCTTTGTAATGGATACCATTACCATCTCATTCTCTTTTCATCAATCCCTCTTTCCATGGAGGTCCTTTCGGCTAAACCAAGCTTGTCTCAAACCTGTTCAAACTTTACATGAGATAGAGGCTTAGTCACCACATCAACAACCTTTTCCTCTATAGGAACATACTGGATCTTTACGACTCCTCTCTGCACCATATCCTAGACTTTATAAAACATTGGGTTCTTTGTTAGCTTGATGTAACTATAGTTTTCATAGTAAGTATCTGTTGCATCTATATCGAAAATCTTGCCAATAGTTTACGAAGCCATACTGCTTCGCTACAGGATGAACATGATGTAATGTACTCAGCCTCTTTCTACTAATCCATGAGATAAATCTTGATCCCAAACATCCTGAAGTGCTCTTTCTATCTTCAACAATTCCTCTTTGTATTTACAATGAGTTCATTCTATCAGGTCATCGACATATCCTAGTCTTTCGCATTAAACCTTAAAGGTTGGATCCCAATTTACTCTTGGTAAAGACTTAGTCCATCAGGAAGCTTCCCATCCTGTTGTTCCATGTCAAACTTGTCGATATTCAACAGTCACTCCATTTGCAGTGGAGCATCCTCCTCCCTCTGCATTTTTACTCTATCTATCAAAACATTTTTTACTTGAGTGATAGGTAGCATCCTCTGCTACTGATCTTCTATGTATCCTCTATCTTGAACTTTGTTGAAAAGTTCCTCTTGCACCCATCTGTGATCTTGTCTTCTTCTATAGGCTTCCATCTTCACCCTTGTATAAAATTTTAATATCTTCTTCACTCTAAGTGATATTCAATATCCTCATGTGCTTATCTATGGGTGCCTTCTAATCTTGTACAAATCCTTTTGTGTATATGTGGTTCTCTGCTCGATATACACTTCTACATCACTAGAGAAGTAATTTTGGTCAATGGATTATGTCATGCCATATTCTACTCCCTATTTTTGAGAGAAACCGTGAACCTTTCTTTGTATACCTCTATATTGTCATTTGTTGCATACTTGATCTTATATATCCACATGGAAGACACTATGAACTCCCCTTCAGGCCTAGGAACTGCATCCTAGACATCATTCCCCAAGATCAACTGGTACTCTTTGATCATAGCTTCTTCCATTTATCCTTAGATACTTCTTCATAGCTGAAATGGTTTGCATCAATTATGTCACTCAAATGTGCCACATAACTAGAGTGTATTCGAGGCCTCTTACATTTTTCGGAAGTTTCGTCATACTTTTCTTCATCTTGAATTATCCCTCATTCCCAAGGTGGTATTCATTTCTCGAGGTGGATCTACCACTCTCTTTAGGTCATATCATAATTCTTATATTCTTCTGAACCTCTTTCTTATGCCACGGTGTCTCCGACCCTAGGAGATTTAGGTTCATCTTCATGTATGTTTATTGGATTGTATCTTCTAATTGAACTATCATCACTTGTTTTTTGGAACAAGTATCATCCTTGTTTTCTTGTAGGTGGTTGTACATGATATTTACTACAAGTAAAATATATTAGTATCATGGTTAGCAACATTTCATAAGACATATTTATAATGAAAAATTCTTATGCGTAAATATATAATCATGCAACTATTTTATCCAACACAACATTCATCCATATCCCGTATAAAAACGAAAGCTTTCTAGATGCCTTCCATCTCTACCATAACATTATTGAGATTGTGCACTAATCCCAATATGTTAGAAAATAGGTGTCATTCTAGATAAGTAGCAATGGAATGTTGTATAGCAACATAGGCCACTTACCCATTGCATGCATATTAGTAGTATAATTTTCATTAGTGCAAATATTCTATCATGCATAATTCATTTCCTTGAACATATATATGTACAAAACTAAAATATGTCATTTAAGCAACTAGATATATATGAAATGATAGTTCAAATACTTATCTTTATTTGTTTGGTGGATGGACTCCTTCTTGATATGAATAACTGGAGCCTTCTACTTCCTCATTTGATTCTGGGAACCTATGTACTAGTTCTGAGTGGCACTAAATGCATTTCTTCTTATCGAAATACTGAGATGGATAAGAGTATGGTCTTTGTCTTCATTAGTAGAATTCACGTTCCTCGTCACTTGAGGAATCTTATTTTTCTTCTCTAAATTAGTTGGTTCATCATATTCAGTGGTGTGAGCATGATTTATTTACTTGTTTGACTTCTTGTTGAAGGAGCCTCTAATTATGGGACAATATCTCGAGTAGTGTCCCTTATAATGACAAATGTAGTATCAAATGTTGGGAGGATTCCTTTTGTCTTCTATTGTGATGATGGTCCTTCTTATTTCTATGATTTATTTTGGAGTAAACTATGAGAGCTTGATTTACAGTTGCTCCCATCTTCTCATCTCTTGTTATGAGCAAAGATATTCTTGTGTGCATTATTCCCATAGTATGCTGAAAGAGACCAGCTTCCTTCTTGCACATATTCCTTGAATGAATGAATCCAATGATCTTGGGAGGCCAGTCAAGGTTGTAATCTTCGCTTGTGCTTCTTTGACATTGTCTCCAATGGCTTCTAGTTTCTCTTGATATAAGAGATTCTTGTGAAGTAAGATTGACTGGTTTCTGAGTTTTGTATATTCACATTCTTCAGCTCGTTCCTCAATGTCATCTTCTTGTTGATATTCTTTCCTTCATACAAGTTGGTCATTGTATTGAAAATCTCCTTGGGAGTCTATAAGTATGATACATGTGATATCTAATGGAGACGTAAATAATCCTCTTGGATTTGACCAAGTCCTTTTTGTGCTTTGTCACCATCTCCCTTTGGATCTGCAACTTCTTCTTTGACATAGTTCTCCAGGTTGTAACATGCCCTTTCTACCTTGACTGGAAATACACAATGTAAGTAAACGACACTGTAAGTATCAATTCTACTTCATAAAAACTATGGATTAATCGATAGGGTTAGGTGTGGTAACATCCCCCAACAAATAAACAGTATTCATAATATTTTGAATTTGTTTTATTTTGAATGATATTGGATGGATCTAGTATCCGCCAATAGGTCCCCAGAGGACAATTGTAAACAAAACATTATTCCTTTATTGAAAATCATGAATGATGGGGAAAACCATGTTGAATGAGGAATCTATGCATGCGAGAGTGGGGGACGTGCAAGCAAAACCCCAGGGAGGTTACACTAGGTGTCAACGTGCCATTATGGCTCTAGACACGTCGTGGAAAATAAGGGGATGTTATGGGTGGCATAAATTCCATAAGGAATTGGTCGTTAGCTAAAAACAACCTAGGAAAAGACCGAGTCTATTAAGGAAGCATATGGGAGGAAGCAGGGGGATGCTTAGTATGCAGGGAAAATATGAACTCTTGCTGTGTGAGCACTCTATGTTAGGAAAGATGAAATAAATACTTGCTTTGTGAGCACTCAGTGTTAGGAAAGCTAAAAGAAATACTTTCCATGTGAGCACTTTGTGTTAGGAAAGACGAAAGAAATACTTTATGTGTGAGAACTCAGTGTTAGGAAAGCTGAAAGAAATACTTGCCGCGTGAGCACTCGGTGTTAAGAAAGATGAAAGAAACATTTACTATGTGAGAACTCTATGTTAGGAAAGCAATTTCTCACTTGAAACTAAACCTGAGGTTGGCTATCACTACTCTTGGCATGCATAGTTAGCTCGGGGGTGATTGAGGACAAAAAGAAAACTGGTCCTAATCTACGGTTGGGTGGATTGTGGTTGTTCCGTATTCATTCGGCTCGCCATACAAACCAGGTTCCTTCATATGTTTAAATATTTGCAGACTATTGATCTCGGGGTATATTTTCATATATGTAAATGTGTGTCTTCAATGCTAATCCTAATGATAATTACCAGTTCTTAGCTTTCTAGATGAAAATGTTGCTTATGGGATAGCTACCTCATGCTATATATCGAATGATTGGGGTTGTCATTTGGGCGTATGATTTTTATTAGTGTAACATTGTTTTCTGCAAAGAGTATACTTGAATGCTTTATAAATTCACTATTAATACCCAGATGTATGGGATCCCCTATAGGGTAGTTAATTCTTGTGTTGGATTTAAATCATTTCCAACTTAGTGAAGTCCCTGTACTTTACTTATAATCCTTAAATGAATAATGGAACTTTTGGAAAGAAAGTATTGCTGTTGAAGTTCCATAAGAAAATCGACTACTGTAACCCACCTTAAAACCCCTAACTCTCAACTTCATCTTGAGAAACAAACTCTTCCTAAGGCAATGAGACTATCGAAGAATGACAATATTTTGTGTTACTCAAGAGAATACAGAAAAAACTAAGTGTGAATCATGGTCCAAATGGTTTGCGGAAGCGAAAAGGCAAAAGGAAATTATGTAAAAATTGTTAATTACTTTCCACAATCCGCAATCCGCATTCCAAAAGAGGAATTACCATAGGAAAGTTTATGTACTTTCTGCAATGCGCAACCTGCATTGCGTAAGAGAAATTGCGGAAGGGAAAGCTGTAAATAACTTAAGTGCTTCCCGCAATCCACATTGCAGAAGGGAAAGTTGTAAGGATTTAAGTACTTACTGTAATCCGTAATACGCATTGGAGAAGCAGAATTGTGGAAGTGAAATTTGTAAAGTATCTAAGTACTTTCCGCAATCCACAATTCGCATTGCAGAAGAAGAATTGCGGAAGTGAAATTTGTAAAGGATTTAAGTACTTCACGCAATCTACAATCCGCATTACAGAAGTACAATTGCGAAAGGGAAATTTGTAAAGGATTTAAGTGCTTTCCGCAATACGCAATCCGCATTGCAGAAGGGAAATATGTAGATTTCAAAGGAACTTACCACGATCGACAATCTACAATCCGCATTGTGGAAGGGGAGTTGCGAAAGGACCCTTGTGGAAAGTCCGTTGTGGAATACTTGTGCAGAAGATTGATAAACTTAAGACTTTGGAATCTGAATACATAAAGGATTTAGGATAAATCTTTAAGATTTTATTTAAAGTGTTCCTTTGTATTTTGTGGTGTTTAAGGTATCATCTATAAGTCAAAGAACCATAAGGCGAGTTTTGTAATAAGCACGAGGGCCTTGGTTAATATATGATAGAGAATGAATAAAATGGTTTATGACTTATGACATATGTTTTATCTCGTATCATGTTGTAACCTTACCTTAGTGGATTCGTCATGCAGCTCACGGATGGATCTAGGAGGAAAAACCTAAGCCAAATAGAGCCAATGGCTGGGAGGAAAATTCATAAAATGCTTTCAGTCGCATAGGTTTTATTCCGATTAGCATAGTAATAGTAATTATTAAATTTGATTAAGGAACTACTTTATCATGTTACCCGTTGGTTATGAAATTTGTGTTGTTTAAAATTATTACTTGTTTTATGGTGCTCCTATGTTCATTTAAAATGATTTCAAGGGGTAGTTGCAGAAGAATGTGTTCCTTAACTCCAAAGGACAGTATGGTGAAAAATTTCTACAAGCATAAGAATTTTATAAGTTAGGATCCTTTTATTATCTAAAGGGTTGAAACTAACTAACCTTGTGGTTCCTTAGTTGACTACTCAGGAGACCAGAACCACATCTTCTACTAGTACACTTAGGATCTGATTATTACATACAAGGGCTGTCAAGTTTATAAAATAATGCACATGCCTTAACTATGTGTCTAATAATAAGTCTTAGGAGATACATATTGGACTAAGAAATATTCTAATGTACTTGTGGGGTTAGATATAGCTTGAATTTTTGATTATGGTCTTCAATATATATATATTTGTGCCTACTCATGTATGGAAATGTAAGACTAGGTGTGTGGAAATAATGTAAATTTGTGTATGATTAAATGATTGTATTCTTTGTATATGCATTACTATAATGGGTTCGACCTTATGAGAATTATGGCAATGGGATTTATAACGTAGCTTCGATTATGTTGGCTATGAATTGTTCAATAATGATGTATGTCTAGTAATTAGGGATTTAGTTGAAGATATATAACTATTGAAGATACATAAGTTGCACATTGGGAGAGATGGGTCTCCATTTTATTGTAGCATTGAACTGTCAATTGTTAAGCATTTACACCTTATGTAGGTATGATTGTTTGTTCTACAAAATTATAACCTTTAGGATTGATTACAAAGTCAATATGCATTGGACTAACTATATTGGTGTCCTTGAATGTTTCATTAAACGGAAAAATTTACACCATATACCCCAAGTACGCTACTGATGATGTATGGGTATGCTACACATGGTATCATAGCCACAAGTTAAACCGTGTTTCCTATGGAAACATCTAGTTTCCTCTGAAGCACACTGAAATGATAAAATCACAATAATAATGTTGTGTTTTCTATATGAATGTATAAATTGTGCAACCAAGAATAAAAAATTTCACACAGAGTTACAACACAGGAACCTTAAGATGCACCCATCACCAGGATATATATTAATTGGCCTTGTAGTTATGCAAGAGAGATTGCAACAACTTGTGAAAATATTACAACGAGATGTCCCATTGCTTCGCCACATCAATATCAGGCCCAACCAAATAAGTAGATAAGTATATTTCTATTTATTTTATTACTTTCGAATATGTCTTATGAATTACTAAGACAATTGTTTCATCTCTCTTGAGTTGCAAAAATAAAGTTTTAGTGAGGAATTTTGAATTGCTGAAAGGAGTAACCTTTATAACCTATATTCATAGTGTTGAATTAGCCATTAATGATGTCATATATTTTGGAGTATGGCCTCGAATCTTGTGTTAAGTAGAATAAAGTTAAGTCTCGATATTTACCTGATTGTGTCGACACCTGATAGGTCAGATAAACGACCTCCTTTTAAGAAGAATCTTATGTAATTAATATTTTGATAAGGATCACCTTGTTGATAGAAGATTTGATAGATGTTTATTAGTTTTGTTGTGTTTCTTTTAATAAAGAAATGAGATATATGGGTGTACGTGGAGAAACCATAATTATATATCCAAATAATACGGACTTGAATATCAAGTTTTGATATTAAGGTTGTGAAGTATTTTTATGAAATTACGAATACTTTTTGTATATAGATTTATTTACTTTCAACATTCAAGGAAAGTATCAAGACTTGGTTATAAGCATTGAAAAGCATGGATGCACCTTTTAATAGGAACATGGTCATAATGGAAGGTCACGACTTCAAATCCCTCTTATCTACTTGGGTATATGTACCATGTTTTGAATCTTAAGATAATTAATGACATGTTTATCGTCTTATGTGTAGAAGAAATCATTACTACAAGGAAACATGTACGCATGTGGAAAATGTTTTCCTTATGTTATAGAGATTGCCAAATATGCAAATAAGGCAATGAATACAATAAGATGTTACTGGTAATGTAAACGTGCATATCTATGCAAGAAAATTAGCATATTATTTCATACGCATAATGTTCAATAATATGAAAGTCATTATATAACCTATCGATATTTTACTGGAAAAATTTAGTACATAGAGAGTTACCTAATACGTTAACAATGTCTGAAGAAAGGTCATGATGTAGTTAAACTAGTAGTATCATTGACAAGTTTAATATGCTTTTAAGCTTATTAAAAGTAAGGTATGAGTTAATCTTAGTACACTAAAGGAACAATAGCAATAATGGATATATGTAGGTAAAAGTAACCAGTACAAAATCTAATCATGTGACAAGATAGAATGTATTAACAACGTGCGATTTCAAGAATATTTTGAGGATTAAGTGCACAAGGACTCTGCATAAAGACAAAAAGTGTTGCATATAGATTGTGCACATACATTTGTAAATGAGTAAATGTTAATAATTATGTGGTAAGTCATGGAAAATGAGAAGCCAAGGATTTCTCTTGAAGATATTTTGTATAGTCATCTTAAAATTAATTAGAAATGATATTTTCTAAGGGTTAGGGTATGAATATATCAGTTTGAACGAAATAATTGTCATAATCCTTCTCAGAGTGTATGTTGTTGGTAATATATGAATAGTCTTGGAAATGCAAGGGATTTGATGGAATGTAGTTGAAGTTGAGTAATTAGGAACTCTGGAATGAATAACTAAAAGCATGCCTTTTATAAACTACATTTTGTTAGGAAAGAACTTCTTATTTGATGATTATAAGAGTTATGCTAAAAAACTAATTGTATAGATCATAACGAATTTTGAACGAGGACATCAAGAATGTTTATTGTTGTTGAACTAAAGAAACTTGATTGAAAAGAGAAACCAACATGATGATCATCCGATAATTTGATCAACATGGAATGAGATAACCAAGATTGATCTTAAGACATCGATTAATGATTAGTTGAGTTAATATGCATAGTAAATATCATTTGGCATAAAAAAGATGATGCCCATGGGTAACTATGTCTGGAACATGCATTTTCCTATTTTGTGGCAAGTATGCACATGTATAAAGTCTAATATATGCATATTAGAATCATTATGAGGCTAGGGAATGATTACAAACAAGTAACCCTAGGATCATTAATATTAAAATCTTTGATAGATAAAAAAATCATTGTTTTTTTTATGTTGTACCGTGACTTATTACTTTTGAGAGTAACTGTAGGTACTAGATTGGTAATGGAAATAATACAGAGAGCCATCATAAGAACCAAGGTACTGGGACTACAAGCGATCAAACAAAATGTGAGATATTTTGTATTTATAAAAGTGGTTCCTATGAGAAACTAAATAAGAAAGAAGGATGTACATATGGTACATGTTTTCCCCTTGACCAACTAGGGACCCATATGCATTTCTCAAGATGACTGTGTGTAATACATCTGGTTAGGATTCTTTCCACACACATTCATGCCGTAAGAGGAATGTCATGAGAGTGGGGGCTCCGTGATAAGAATAACCTCTAGGTATTATGGTGTCCAAAAAAGGAAGCGACTAAGATTGGTGAAGCACCTTGAATAACACATGTAGGAGATACACTGGAAGAAGAGTATCATCCTTGTGTTGGTAGCTTGGATCAGTGCTCGAAGTACTGTTAGCACTTGGAGTGCTTGCTTGGATGGAGGACATCTAAAGAGACTAGAAATACGCTTACAAAGAATAACTCTAGTAAAAGGTATATGTGTTGTAAGTAATTTCATTTCTATGTGTTAATATGCTTACCTATCGGGGGATAGAATAAATAGGAGTTCCAATCGATGTAAATCATACATTTTTTTATAAAGTGACGAAATTTAATTGTTCATATAATTTTAATGAACGGATTAAGTTATGTATAGAAAATCGAGAACTGACTAAGAGGAATCTTGTCTCCTAAAAATTTCAATGAAGAATGACACTCCAAAAGGTTAAGTAAAACAATTTTTACTTGTGCAGTATTTTGTTAAAGTTAGAGGCATGTGAGATTTTTTTAATGATCTAGGTAGACCTCGTGATATTGTACAGGGAACAAGTTAAAAGGAAACAAATGTGGAGGATGACAAAAGATTGTAAAAGTGAGCAATGAGAACCTGGAGAAGGAATGAAGAAAATATTTTTCGACGCACGTAAAACACCGAGAATAGTATTAGTTCTAAGGGGGAAAGGATGTAACATCCCCTTACTACCTCCACCAGAAATACACAGTGTAAGTAAACAACACTGTAAGTATCAATTCTACTTCATAAAAACTGTGGATTAATCGATAGGCTTAGGTCCGCTAATAGGTCCCTAGAGGACAGATGTAACTAAAAAATTATGCCTTTATTGAAAATCATGAATGATGGGGAAAACCATGTTGAATGAGGAAACTATGCATGCGAGAGTGGGGGATGTGGAAGAGAAAACTTAGGGAGGTTATACCAGGTGTCAATGTGCCATTATGGCTCTAGACACACCATGGAAAATCAGGGGATGTCATGGGCTACAAAAATTCCATGAGGAATTGGTCGTTAGCTCATGCAAAATACCTAGGAAAAAATTGAGACTATTAAGGAAGAATATAGGAGGAGGCATGGGGCTTCTTAGTATGTGGAGAAAAGATGAATCTTGTTGTGTGAGCACTCTGTGTTAGGAAAGCTGAAAGAAATACTTGTTGTGTGAGCACTCTATGTTAGGAAAGCTAAAAGAAACACTTGCTATGTGAGCACTTTGTGTTAGGAAAGCTGAAATAAATACTTATTGTGTGAGCACTCGGTGTTAGGAAAGCTAAAATAAACACTTACTATGTGATCACTCTATGTTAGGAAAGCTATTTATAACTGGGAAACTGAACCTGAGGTTAGCTGTCACCACCCTTGGCATTTATAGTTTAGCTCGGGGGTGATTGAGGACAAAAATAAAATTGGTCCTAATTTATGGTTGGGTGGAACATGGTTGTTCCTTCTTCATTCAGATTTCTGTACAAAACAGGTTCCTTCAAATGTTTAAATCTTTGTAGAATATTGATCTCAGGGTATATATGTATATGTGTAAATGTGTGTCTTCATTGCTAAGGAAATCATAAGTACTGTTTCTTAGGTTTCTAGATGAAAATGTTGTTGATGGGACATTTAGCTCATGCTCTATCTTGAATGATCGGGGTTTGAATTTGGGTGTATGATTGTTGGAATATATTAAACCCACTCACAACTTAGGATAAAATAATTAATCATTATTTGATTAATTATTCACCCACTAGCTTAATTAGTTGGCATCCACTTGCACCTTAAAGTCAATACATGCCATCTATATCCTAGGAATGATTTATTTCTAATTCTGGGTTTATCTTGACCACCTTTGACCATCCAGAATTAGCATATAGGACTTTACAACAGATTCTGCTTTATTCTGTTTTTTCTGCTTTTCCAGTTTTTCTATGGATAAGATAAAAGCTAGCCAACTATGAAACTGACAGCTTTTGTTTCCAACCCATCCTCCATTAGTTTTTCTCCATTTTCTAGGATTAGCATTTTTTTTCGATCTCCTTAACAACTCACTCATGCTTTTTCCAACTTGTTAGGTCCTTGATAGAATTGGAAAGTGCTTTAGCCACCTATGGGGTTTTCTATAATTTGGTAAGTCAGCGTTTTTGAGCTTTATGAGTTGTTTCCATACAATTGAATTTTCCTATGAGGGATGTACTATTTATGTACACTATTATTCATCATTATTCAATGGAAATATACACACCAATATTCATCTCTTCATTCATGTGATTCAGTCTCTTTTCTTCTCTCTATTTTTCCTGTGTATGCTTGCGAGAATTCTTAGTAGAAAGATCTATTTCCTGTGCTTATTCTTAGCATCATTTCTCATAGCATTGATCTATTATTTCTACATGGTATCAGAGCTACAGGGAGCACAACCTTTCCATCTTCTACAATAGAAAATTTGATCAAGTTCTACAGAGTTGAGGAGCGCATCCAGTCTCCTATCCCTCTCCGAGGAAGAGCTTGTCTAGCTTACAATATTTTCTCCTAGTTTGTTTTGTAGGTTGCAGAGAGTATCTACTAGAGAATATCAACAACTTCTATATGGATTCAAAAGTTCCTCTCCTATATCCTTTCAACTATGCTGATTGGAAGCCAAAGATGAGTACATACTTGAAGAGGCAATGTCTCTTTGATGTCTCCATTGGTGCATTGAGCGAACCTGAGTCTTATGAAGAGAAGATTGATTGGATAAATAATTGTGATAGAGCTTATGGAATTATTTGTTTGGGAATGCCTCCAAATATATATCATCTCATAGATTCTTTTGAATTTCCATTTGAGCTTTGGAAAATTTTGGACAAAGCTTTTGGTTTGCAGGAAATAGAAGATGAAGCATGGAGTGAACCCAACATCTCCTCTTGTTCTCTTTCTCAAGATTTATTGGCCTCTACATTCTCTGATGAATTTGATCATGATGAAGAAGTTTCTCATACAGTTCATGTTGCTTCTTCCCTCTTTGATTCGAATGCTTCCTCCTTCAATGAAGAAGCAAATATTGAAGAGCCATCTTTTTCTGTGTCTCTTGAAGGTGACTTTTCTTCTTGTGATACTATTGATAAAAAAGAAGTAACATATGGAGCTTCTACTGATATTTATTATGATCCTATAACCCATTCATTTTTATCTAAATATCCTATCTTAGATTCTGAGATCTATGTGCCAGATTCTTCACACCTTGTGCATACCTCTCTCATTGATGGTGCACAACCCAGTGACTTCTAGGATTTTTGCTTAGCCACATCAAGCCTTATTTGTGTCATACCACTTACCTTAATTGATCCCATGTGCTTCAAAATATCCTCCTTTTTTCTTGGCATCAATACTCAGAGCCTTCTTGAATATTTTGAACATCTCCTTATTTCCTCCTTTCATACAAAGGATTCATTACCAATGTATTCCCATGAGTCTATTGATATGCTTATATGTGATCCTTTGGATTCTGATTTAGAAGAATATTTGCAGGTTGATACACATATCATACCACCATCCATACCATCTACCATAGCTCTGAATAATCCTAAGACTATACAAGTCCCTAGTTCACTAGTTGATTCCTCATTTGTCTCTTATGCAGTGATATTTATCTTACATGATTTGAAGTCTTTCCTAACTTTCAGTGGCTGGTTATCCATGACCTTAGTCATATATGGACTGAATCAATGATATTAAATATGTTTGGATCTGTTCTAAATAGTTATGGTTCAGATGTTATGCCCATCCATCATTCAAATTTTTACACCTATCAGTTTTCCCCAGTTGCTCATAATTTTCCTAGTCTAGCCCTATATCCTCATGCAGCCATTGAAGCCTTTGTCCTTGCTGTTCCATATGCTAATATTTCTGATATATCAGAGTTTTATCAGCCTCATATTAGATCTATACAGGTGCTAAATCAGATTGGAAGATTGGCATGTGATTCACATCACAATTTTGCAACTATTTAGGGAATTGGGTGTGAAATAAATTGCCTTATTTTTTGTACTCTTTGGAGAGGAGTATGCACAGATCTCTTTTACATTTCAGATTGTGTTTGCAGATCATATTTTGAAAGTATAAAGAAGCATCCACATAATGCTCCTACTTCATCAGTTGATGAGATACAAGGAGTCTCTCCTCTTCCTTCTTGCAGGTTATACACTCCAGTGCATGATCATGGAGTTCATGATTTCTTCAACAAGTCCTTCATCCAGAAGTAGTTCAGTCAGCTCATTAAAGTGAAGATAAAGATATGTTGAAGACATATTTCAAATTTTGTGCCTTGTCCTATCTTGAGGGAGGATTTTCCCCATGTGGTTTTTCCTCTTTCCTCACTTTTCTGGGCATAATAATTGTTAAAGGGTGACCATAGCCTTGTTGTTGGGCCCTATATGCATCTATATTTTTTTTCATACCATCAAAAATTCATACTTATAGGGGGGTGTTGGAATATATTATACCCACTCACAACTTAGGATAAAATAATTAATCATTATTTGATTAATTATTCATCCACTAGCTTAATTAGTTGGCATCCACTTGCACCTTAAAGTCAATACATGCCATCTATATCCTAGGAATGATTTATTTCTAATTATGGGTTGATCTTGACCACCTTTTGACCATCCAGAATTAGTATACAGGACTTTACAGCAAGTCTTGCTTTATTCTGCCTTTTCTGCTTTTCCTGTTTTTCTATAGATAAGATAGAAGCTAGTCATCTAGGAAACTGGCAGCTTTTGTTTCCAACCCATCCTCCATTATTTTTTCTCCATTTTCTAGGATTAGCATGTTTTTTCAATCTCCTTGACAACTCACTCATGATTTTTCCAACTCCTGAGGTCCTTGATAGATTTGGGAAGTGCTTTAACCACCTATGGGGGTTTTCTATATTTTGGTAAGTCAGCCTTTTTGAGCATTATGAGTTGTTTCCATACAATTCAATTTTACTATGAGGGATGTACTATTTATGTACACTATTATTCATCATTATTCAATGGAAGGATACACACCAATATTCATCTCTTCATTCATGTGATTCAGTCTCTTTTCTTCTCTCTATTTTTCCTGTGTATGCTTGTGAGAATTCTTAGTAGCAAGATCTATTTCATGTGCTTCTTCTCAAAATAATTTGTCATAGCATTGATCTATTATTTCTACAATTATTTATGTTAGTGTAACTTTTTTTTCTACAAAGAGTATACTTGAATGCTTTATAATTTCACTGTTAATACCTAGATGTAAGGGATCCCCTATAGGGTAGTTAATTCTTGTGCTGGATTTAAATTTTTTCTAGCTTAGTTAAGTCCCTATAATTTACTTGAATCCTTAAATGAATAATGGGAATTGTGGAAAGAAAGTATTTCTGTTGAAGTTCCATAAGAAAACCAGCTACTGTAACCCACCTTAAAACCCCTAAGTTTGAATTTCATCTTGAGAAACGAACTCTGCCTAAGGCAATGAGATTATCGAAGAATGCAAATATTTTGTGTTATCCAAGAGAATACAAAAAAAAAATAAGTGTAAATCATGGGCCCAAATGGTTTACGGAAGCGGAAAGGCGGAAGGAAATCATGTAAAAAATGTTAAGTACTTTCCGTAATCCGCAATCCACATTGCGGAAGCATAATTGCGAGAGGAAATTTTATGAAGAGTTTATGTACTTTTTGCAAACCACAAGCCGCATTGCTGAAGGGAAAGTTGTAAAGAACTTAAGTTCTTCCCGCAATCCACAATCCACATTGTGGAAGGGAAAGTTGTAAGGATTTAAGTACTTCCCACAATCCACAATCCACATTGCGGAAGGGAAATTTGTAAAAACTTTAAGTACTTTCCACATTCTGCAATCCTCATTACGGAAGAGAAATTTGTAAAGGATTTAAGGGCTTCCCACAATCCACAATCCACATTGCAGAAGGGAAATTTGTAAAGGATTTATGTGCTTTCTGCAATCCGTAATACGTGTTGCAGAAGAGGAATTGCGGAAGGGAAATATGTAGATTTCAAAGGCACTTACCGCAATCTGCAGTTTGCATTGCAAAAGGGGAGTTGCGGAAGGACCCTTGCGGAAATTCCACTGTGGAAGCAATTTTTGTTGAATACTTGTTGCGGAAAATTGATAAACTTAAGACTTTGGAATCTGAATACATAAAGGATTTAAGATAAATCTTTAAGGCTGTTTTTTTAAAGTGTTCCTTTATATTTTTTGGGTTTTAAGGTATCATCTATAATTCAAAGAACCATAATGTGAGTTTTGTAGTTAGCACGAAGTCCTTGGTAAATATATTGTAGAGAATGCATAAAATGGGCTATGACTTATGACATATGTTTTATCTGGTATCATGTTGTAACCTTACCTTAGTGGATTTGTCACGCATCTCAGGGGTGGCTCTAGGCAGAAAAACCTATGCCAAATAGATCCAATGGTTGGGAGGAAAAGTCATAGGATTCTTTCAGTCCCACATGTGTTATTCATATTAGCATAGTAACAGTAATGGTTAAAATTTGATTAAGGAAGTACTTTATCATGTTACCCGTTGGTTATGGAATTTATGCTGTTTGAAATTATTACTTATTTTATGGTGCTCCTATGTGAATTTAACATGATTTCAAATGGTGGCTGTAGAAGAAGGTGTTCCTTAACTCCGGAGGATAGTATGGTGAAAAATTTTCTACAAGCATGAGAATTTTATAAGTTAGGATAATTTTATTATCGAAAGGGTTGAAACTAACTAATCTTGTTGTTCCTCCGCTGACTACTCAGGACACCATAACCACATATCCTACCAATACGCTTAGGTTTTGATTATTACATACAAGGATTGTTAGGTGTCTAACATAATGCACATGCCTTAACTATGTGTCTAATAATAAGTGTTAGGAGATACATTTTGGACTAAGAAATATTCTAATGTACCTATGGGGTTAGAGATAGCTTGAAGTTTTGATTATGGTATTCAAGATATATATTTGTGCCTAATCATGTATGGAAATGTAAGAATAGGTGTGTGGACATAAGGTAAATTTGGGTATGATTAAATGATTGTATTCTATGTATATACATTACTAGAATGGGTTTGACCTTATGAGAATTATGACATGGGATTTATAACGTAGCTTCTCTTATGTTGGCTATGAATTGTTTAATAGTGATGTATGTCTAGTAATTATGGGTTTAGTTGAATATATATAACTATTGAAGCTACATAAGTTGCACATTGGGAGTGATGGGTCTCTAATTTATTGTAGCATTGAACCATCATTTTTTAAGCATTTCCACATTGTGTAAGTATGATTGTTTGTTATACAAAATTATAACCTTTAGGATTGATTACAAAGTCAATACGCATTGGACTAACAATATTGGTGTAATTGAATGTTTCATTAAAAGGAAAAATTTACACCATATACCCCAAGGATGCTATTGATGATGTAGGGGTATGTTACACAGGTCATGCTCCTTGTGGTATGAGAATCACTCTATACTTCCATGCTTAGAGGTTCATGATTCCTTCAATATTTTTCTCAATCTTGGTACTATTTTTCATCATGATTAAAAATGAGAACCTAAAATGGAAATAGAGAGGATAGAACTTACCAATGAGATTTATTTAACTTGATGCTTTCTTGAAAGCTTTTCTGGAAAATTGCTTGTGGTGGACCTAGGGTTTGACAGAGAAACCCTAATTTTGCAACTTATCCGGTATCTTTTATATCTGATTGGATATAAATATGCACCTCCTCAAGGAGAGCTGAGAAGCATACTCAGTTTCCCAAAACCATGGACAAAGTTGCAAAATATCGGATGCCCTAGTTTTCCCCAGCAACAGAGTTAGGTCAAAGATTGAAGATCCAAAGAATGATAAAATTATTACATAGAAATATTCTCTCTCGTAAGGTGAATTTTATAGTCCTTATTTTTCAATTGATCGGTGGAGGAAAATGACCAAAACAAGAAGCCCTAGTTTTCAAAAATTTCTTCTACAGAATTGTCTGATCTTGTTTTTATTGTATCTCCGACGTTCCTGCTTCTTCGGGTTTTAAAATTTGTCCTGAGGTATTCTGATCTATAATATTTACAACCCCACATGTTATAGTATATTTGGATTCACCAAGTGGGACTTATGCAAAGTTTCCCAAGGTGACTTGTTTTAGGACTATTCATCATAGAGGACTTGTACGAACTGCCATGTGTCACTCTTTCACCTTCAGGGTTTGAAACTATTTCCATAGAAATGAAATTCCATTCCCTATCTATAAATCTTACGAAATTTTATTTGGAATTTCCTATACCGAGATATAGCAATTATCCCTAGGTCAACAGTTTGTGACTGTATTCTGGAGGAGGCTGGAACCCTGATTTGGAGGAATCATATCTCCTGAAGTATAGAGAATATGAGGCTGAAAATTTCACACAAGGTACAATGAGATTTCAAAATCGTCATGTCAAAGTTTCAGCTCATGATCCTTCTACAATACCGAGTTATAACGAAATTCTGAAGATGACTATTTTTTTCTTTCTAGGGTTTTCAAGCATGAAACCGTAATATTTAGTAGATGCCATTGTAGCAGCATTTCGGCTGTAAAAAGACTTCTTTCAGGGTATATTGGAAACCATGTTAAGATTTAAATGGTTATACAATATCTAAAAACATTTAGCATCATAACATCATAACCATATACAAAAGGATCACTGAAAGAAAGACAAGCACAACCACACAAAAGAACACAAAGATTTATCATGGGAACCCTCATGGGGAATAAAACCCAACAAAAATTCCTAGATATAGAATTCAACCATGTACACTGTAAGAACCAAAGAATAAGAGTTATAGGACCCCAAGAATAATCTTGGATTTCTTCCTCTCTCCCAGATGGACTACTCTTTCTCTCTCTAGCATAATTGCTTGAGTTTTATGCTTTTCCAAATAAGAGAGGTTCCTCTCCTATTTATACTGATTAGATGAGAGGCATAATAAACCAACTGGGCCAAATTTTCCTTGCTTCTAGGACCAACTTTCCATGGAAGGCTGAAAAATACATTTTAATAATACTTTTGTGGGTACTATTGACCCGAATTACAACAAAGGTTTTACCTCAAGACTTTACATGACCAATTACATCAATGACATCTCTAATCGGAGGAACAAAATATACGGGAGGGATAATAACAATAATAATACAAAATATAACATATTCTACAGTTAGTTTTATTTAACAATTTTGACCCTTAGAATGCATTGGTTTTCTATGTAAGTATTGTAAATATGTGATGTGTGATTCCTAGTGTGGAGCTCAAGGCCAAGGTCTCGCTAGTGAATTCCTAGAATTAGAAAGGAAGGTATTTACAAAAGATGGACGTAACATCTGATGTTAAAACGGGAACTCCACCTGAGTAGGAAGGAGTTCCTATTACCGAAGGAATCAAAGAATTTTATCCTCTTGGGAACATTCAAATAAATAACCTCTCAACACCCGTAGTGGCAGAATAACCTTATGCTCACAATATTTTTTTCTATAGGACATTCAGGATCAATTTTTGATCAGCCACCACTAGGAGATCTAGTAGTAACCATGTTTGGTCCTTCTACACCTTTATGGGACTCAACTTTAGGATAATATATTTCTTAGTTTGGATCTACAAGTACTACCTCATCTTCTTCCATGGATTTAACACCTCGTTTCGGCACATATACTAGAAGACCTTTGCCTTACTTCTTACCTAGTGATATCCTTGTTTTTTCTATTAGTATTTATATTAATAAAGTCACTAACCTTAACACTCCTTCATCACCTACAATTGCACCGTTTAGTACTCAAACTACTTCACAAGTCACCACTACAACTATTTTTCATCCTGTACAAATATCAATAGTTGTTTCTTCATCGAGAAGTTCCTTTATGCCTTCTATTAGTTTTCCAAATGTAGTTGAACATTATTCCATGGTAGCACACTATACTCCTACTTTGTATAATCACTACTACAAAATGAGAGATCAGTGACCAGGAGGCCAAAAAATTTGGTCACCATGGTTTTTTCAAGGGATACATGACCAAAATTGAGAAATTTTAAGTGAGCTAACAAAAAATAACTAAGATAAATGACCAATTTGGTCATGAGATAAGAAATAAACTAAAAATTATCAATTTGGTCATGGGATAAGAACTAAACAAAAAATGATCACATAGCAATTGGTCATTTATTTGGTCATTTTTAGTGGTGTCACTTCGATAATGAAAAATTACAATTTTGACATGAATTTGTACAATATACTGAATTTTAACATTGCAGATGGATTCAAATAATCCATCCATAGAAGGGGTCTATGAATCCATCTCCAGTGTTAAAATTTATTAAATTGTAACATTGTAGATGGATTCAGAGACACAAGCTAGTGTCGAAACATGACACCATATGAAAATCTGCTAAACTTTTTTGCAAGATCATTTCATTTGTACTATGAAATCTAGTTCGATGTGCTTATCACAACCATGTCTTATTTCACCATTTTTTCTTTCATATTACCCCTTTGACAGATCCACCAAGTTGCATCATGTGCATCATCATAGTGTTGTTGAGTCAAGTCTTGGATATTTGTTGTCTTTCCTTGATATTGGCATTGTCATGTCAAGAAGTTGAGGTCATTTTTTGGCTCTTCATAATGGCTATGTTCATATTTTGTTTGAAAAAAACCATCATAGTTTGACCTTCTTGACAATATGTAAAATTTTTGACAAGTTCAAGTATTTTACATCATCATGTTATCTAAAAATCGTCAATTTCACAACCTCCATTAATTCTCCATATGGATATATTCATCATGGTTATCCTCGGGCCTGAGTTTGGAAATTTATAAATTTCCCCATTGGTCTCTCCCCTTCGAAAAATCCCCAATATCCTCCATTTTGGAAAGAAGAAGAAAAAAATCCTCCTTTTTAAAAAAATTCTTTAAAAAAAGAAGACTTACCATGATTCTAATATTTCCTCATGTTAAAATTGAATACATAAATGGTTAATGATGTAAATTAAAACTCTAAAATATAAAACAAATACACAACATTATATCAAGGAATAAAAAATAAAAAACCATTTAACTAGAAACTATTCCTCTTGCCCATCCACTTATTTTCAATTAGAAACAATTCCTCTATCTTTTTTACCTTTTTTCAGAGTCACATGTCCCTAACTCCCACAACACATGATTGTTAAATAACACAATATATATATATATATATGTGCATTCATATGTTATTCAAGGGTATTCAAGGGCCATGGCTTGGACAGGGTTTGGTAAAAAATTACTTTTAGAGTAGTGGAAAATGTAATCCAAGGGTTGTTACCTCTGACTCGAGTACCCCTTGCAATAGAAATAGACGACTCATGATGACCTAGAAGCATTCACGTAAGCCATAGAGATCGATTCCATGAACGGGTATCTAGGACCCATTGGGGCAATGGCTATGATGATACCTTCAATGAGCCTTTGGGATAGAGCTTGTTTAGTTTTAGTTCCAATTGGATGCCCCTTGAGATAAGGAAAGAGACACCTGGTGCCCATAGTCCGATGCAGGGAAACATAAGGGATTCTTTAAGGAGGGTCTAGAAGCTTCGCAAGGTACTGTGAAATTTGTTGAGTGCTTGTTAAACCTCATATGTTACAGGATTATTATATACTTGAAGTGTTTTCCAAACTTCATAAATCAATAATTATTGTTTTTGGGATCCTTCAAATTATCAAAAACAAATTATATATGTTGGGAATTCATAAGAATCCATTCAAATATTTAAAAATAATGAACATATTTTTAAGAACGAAAATCTAGAAAGAAAAGCTAATGAACATGCAATAATAGTTAAGGAAACCAAAACAATCCATAACTTGGAAAAACAACCTTATTAAACTTCTTTTGAAAAATGAAGGGGAGAACATCATAGTACAATCTCAATTACAATGTGTTTTTTAATGAATAACCTCTATAGACAAAGGGAATATTATATTTATATTCCCTTTTAACTCAGGTCCTTTGCAATAAAATGGAACAATTTCAATCACACCATTGATGCAACATGTTAACCTTGAAAATTTTGGTATGCAACATTACATGTGACCTAACATTACCCTATGGAAAGGATTCTAGGTTCCAACTTTTATTTGTTTACTAAGTTTATTACTTAATGTACATGAGATGCATAATTTCGACAAGTTACTTTTGAGTTGTTTATGTCATTGTTAGTACGATTTTTTGTTCTATCCTCGATTTTTGGAGTACGTGATCAACATAAAACATGGGTAAATGGGTCTATTGTTATATTTTAATTGGAAATTAAACTCAATAAAACATATATTCTAATTGAAAATTAAATTTTCACAATTTCAATTACATCATTCACGCAACATGTTGACCTTGTAAAAATTTGTATGTTGCATAATGTGTGGCCTGACATTAACCTTTGAAACGAATTCTAGGTTCCCATGTTTGTTTTTTTCTTATGTTTATCACTTAATGTAGTTCAAGTGCATAATGTTGGCACATGTTAGTTTTGAATTGTTTATTCCAATCTTAGTAGGTTGTTTTGTTTCACCCTGCATTTTCAGTGCACATGATCAACGAAAAACATGGGTAAATGAGTTATTGTTATCTTTTAATTGGAAATTAAACTTATTAATGAAAACATTATTTCTAAAAGGTAATTTTTAATTATAACATCATTGTTGCATGGTTACTAGTTCACTAAAACATTGTTTGGCATGGGAGATAAAATTTCAAACATAAAAAAGAGTTAGTTGGAAGGGAAAAATATGAAATTAAATCGCAAAAAAAAAGTAGTAAGGGAAAAATATGAAATGAAATTCCAACCATGAGGGTGGGGCCCATCTTTCTAAGTGCATGCAAGAAAACATAGTTCTTGGTGCCTTTGCGTCTGCAAGAAAACATAGTTCTTGGCACCTTTGTGTATGCAAGAAAACATAGTTCTTGGTGTTTTCCATTACAGGAGGCTGCGAGCTGCCACATCAACCGTATTTCAAATCAAAGAAATTACTCATCTTTGAGTAGGTTTTCATAACTCAAAATCCTTATTAGATAGGGTTTGTAGGTTTTGTACAAAATTGGGGGAGAATCTGATTTTTTATCACATAGAGACTCAATACCAGGGGCTTAGAGGAAGAAAACATGCTATTCATCACAATAACAGGGATTTCATTATAGATGAGAAAGACAGAAGTTGCTATGTATGGTGTCTTTAAAAGAGAGAGGTCATGGATTCCCTATATGGTTAAAGAATACACCTTTTCAAGGGACTATTAGATGTCGAATCAGAGATGTAGGGTTTGTTATAATTGTGAGTCACAGTTTACGATATTCAATCAGCCACACCATTGTTGAATTTGTGGCAAAGTTTTTTTGCGGGAGGTGTACAACGACCACAATTCCTGCTTCTGTGACAATGGTTGGAAGTGTCATCATGAAGAGGGGGAGCATATTAGTGTTGATGTATTTGTAACTTTGGAATGTTTTCACTTATGTATTTCATATATTGTATCTGATTAGTCCCCAATGTTCATATAGGGAGAATCGATAATGTAAACAAGTCATAGAGTTTAACCCTCCTTGTTGATCAGGGGTTAAAGTCCCCGTAGTTGTGGGGCACTAGGGTTGTTAGAATCTCCTAGAGAAGTCGGCCCTAGTAAGTTGTTCTCAAGTTGGAAACTAGCATAAATATAGAGTGAGCCTCTCTATTTATCACACATGCACACATACTCAGTTGTAGCGCATGAGTGAGAGAGAAGGAGCTGGGACAAGAGAGAGAACAAATGTTGGAGATCATCTTATTGTCTTTGGGTTTTACTGCTGCCATTGGTGATCATTCTATCTTTGAGGAAGTTGCAGGGTTTTCTCCTTTATGGTTTCCCTAAGTAAAATATTTGTATCCATTGTCTCTTGTGATTTATTGTTGTGCATGTTATTCTCTCAGATAAGATCCTAAGATCATATTGTCTAATTGATAAAAATATAACATGGTATCCGAGCTAACCTGAGAAGAAGACAATGTGCAACTGTGGAAGCTAGGGTTCTTACCTTTTGGGCATCTCTCCACAATCCATCAGAAAAAGGAGGCTAGGATGAATATCCATTGAAGGGTGCATCTTTCTGTCAAAGTAGAATCTAATTCTGAGCACTTTCAATTTTTGACCTACCACTGCATCGGGAAATTAGGGATTTTCACTGAAGATGAATTTTTGAGTGAGCCCAGTATAGGATTTCTCTCCTCATAAAAATGGAAGTTTAGAGACCAAGGTAGAAGTTTTTTGTTGAGTGAAACTCTGGGAAAGTCAAACCCTAGTTTGACCCTCGGCCCAAAAAACCCTAAAATACTAAAACTGGTAGTTTTGGTACATTCGCTATATCTAGGGATTGAAGAAGTCTCAAGGGCCGAAATTTTCATAGGTTGAAGATAAATTTCTTATGTACTATGTATACAAATTTCATCATCATATACACTATATTCTGGGAGATATGATTCCTCAAAATCAAGGTTCCAGCCTCTTCTAGGATTCATCCCTAAACAGGACACCTAGGGAGAATTGCTATATCTCTGGCTACGAAGTTCCAAATGAAATTTCAAAACATGTTCTAGATAGGAAATGGAATTTACTTACTTTGGTAAATTTTTCAAACCCCCAAGGTGAAATAGTGACACGTGGAAGTCTGTACAATTTCACTGTGCTGAACAGTCCTGAAATATGTCACCTTTGGAAAACTAGCATAAGTCCCAATTGGCGAAACCAATTCTGCTCAAAACTATGGTTTTGGAAAGAGGAAAAAATAGGACAGATCAGTACAAAAGTTTAGAAACAGAGGAATAGTAAATTTGGAGATACTGTAGAAACATTATCAAGAATTTATGTAGAAGAAATTGGAAAACTAGGGCTTCTTGTTTCGGGAGCTTCCCTCCACTTTTTTCAGAAAAGGAGTACATTGGACAGCTCGGATTGAAGAGTTATATATTTGTATCCAATCAAATCTAAAATATTCCAAGTTTTGGAAATTAGCATTTCTATGACAAACCCTAGATTAGCCAGATTCGGAACCAGGACGGACACCTCAAATTGGTAAGATCTAATCCTTTTCTATTTACATTTAAGGTTCTCATTTCAAAATGACTAATCACACCAGCTTGATGACAAGCTTGGTGAAGCTGAAAAATTCCAAGCATGGAAGTATAGGATCTCATGATTTCTTGAAGGAAATGAATTGGACACCTACATAAGTGGAGAGGTTCCAGTTCCATAGGGAGATAAGGCTAAGGCATTACACAAGAAGAACTTAGTCAAGGCCAAGAGGATCACCTTATACCACAAGTGTCTTCCCTAAAGACACCTAAAGAGATGTTTGATTCCTTGACCAAGATATTTGAAGGGAAGAACATAAATCAAAAGATGACTTTGAGAAACTAGTTGAAGAATGTAAAGATCCAGAATGCAGATACCATACAGTCATAATTTACATGGGTCTCTCAAATCAAAGAACAACTTGAAGCAGTGTATGAAGTAGAGAATACAAAAATTGTGATAACCACCTTGAATGGCCTCCCAGGATCATGGGATTCATTCCTTCGAGGAATGTGTGCCAGAAGGAAGGGATTACTTTCAGCAGACTCTGGGAAGAGTGCACACAAGAAGAAGCTCAGCTCATAATAATAGAAAGAGAAGATGGGGTAAACTAAAGATCAAGCGCTCAAGATTTAAAGAAGATCCCTCAAGCGATGAGGAATATGAAGAACTCAATTCTTGAAGAACCTCTTATCCATCTTAGAATTTGGATAAGAAATGATGATGTTATGAATGAAGAAGATGATAAAGATGAAGTATCAAGAAGGATTCTACCCACAAAACGAATAAAAGATAAGTATTCAATTGTCATTTCATGATATTGTTTTGTTATGCATTTGTTTATATTTAGTTGATGTGTTATACATGATAGAATATTTGCATTAATGACATTATACTACTAATATGCATGTGATGGGTAAGTAGCTCATGGTGCTATACAACTCTCCATTGTTACTTATCTAGAATGTAACCTATTTGCTGACATATTGGATTAGTGCACAATCTCAATGTTGTCCTGGTAGAGATGGAAGGCATCTAGAAATTTTCCGTAAGATATGGATGAATGTTGTATTGGATAAAATAGTTGCATGATTATATATTTATGCATAAGAATTTTACATTATGAATATTCCTTATGAAATGTTTCTAACCATACAACTAATGCATTTGACTTGTAGGAAAGATCGCGTATAATCGTCTACAAGAAAATAAGGATGAGACTTGTTCCGAAGAGCAAGTGATGACAGTTTGAGAAATAATACAAGATGAAGAATAATATGACGATAATTTCAAATAAATAAAGAGGCATCAGATACCGTCCAGTTATGTGACACTGTTGAGCGACATCATTGATGCAGAGCCTTCCAGCTATGAAGAAGTAGCCAGGAAGAAAGGGAAGGAGAATATCAATTCAAGAAGAATGATGCAGTATAGAGACCTGAAGGGAAGTACGTAGTATCTTCCATATGGGTCTACAAGATCCAGCATGTAGTAGATGACAACATCATGGGATACAAGGTAGGATTCGTAGCATGAGGATTCTCACAGAAAGAAATCATAGACTACGAAGAGACATTTGCAGCCAGTGGGAGTTGAGGCACTTGACAAGAAGACTCATGTGTGCAAATTAAAGAAGGCCTTATACGAGCTCAGAATACACCCATGGGATAACACATACATGAGGAGCTTGAAGATCACCTAGAGTGATGAAGATCTTAACCTTTTCTACAAGGTTGAAGATGAAATCCTATAGAGGATGACAAGCTCACAGATGGGTGCAAGAAGAACGTTTTCAATACAGAGGATCTTGGTATCCAGTGACTCTAGATGGACACATAGAATAATAGTAGCAGAGGAAGCTAAGTTTCACTCCAGTACAGGATACATAGAGTATGAAAGGGAGAGGGATAATTATGGTCCACTTCAGAGGGAGTGATTGCATAAGATTCTGAGGTTCAACATGGTATGATAGGATGGACAACTTATTGATGGATCTAGGATTTACTGATAGTAAAGCAGATTCCAACCTTTGCTTCAAGGTTGAAGGCATAAGACTAGTGATTCTCTTGTTATATGTCGATGACTTTTTCCCGACAGGAAAAGAGGAATTCATTAGAGATGCAAGAAGGAGGGTTGCTGTCGAGTTCGAGATAAAGGAATTTGGTATGATACACTACTTTCTAGGCATGGAGGTGTGGCAGAATACAAATGGAATCTCCCTGGGAAAAGGGAAGTATACAGTGGATATCCTGAAGAGGTTCAGGATGATGGATTCCAAGGCCACGACCACACCTATGGAATCGAACCTGAAGCTATTGAGTGTTGCTTCATCAGAGATGGTTAATGTGACTATGTATCATTAGATGATTGGGTCATTGAGTACCTGATGAATACGAGACCAAATATTTGCTTTGTTGAGAACACATTGAGCCAGTTCCTGATGGATCCCATACATGTTCACCTGATTGCTGCAAAGCATATTCTGAGGTACCTGAAGGGTACAATTGATTATGGGCTCAAGTATGAGGCCAATCAGAAGATAACTTGGAGGGTTATGTGTATTCTGATTGGGCAGGAAGTGCCATTGATAGGAAGAGCACTTCAGGGTGTTGCTTCAGTATGGGATTAGGTGTGATCTCTTGGTTTAGCAGAAAACAATCTTGTGTGGCACTGAGTACATCCAAAGCAGAGTATGTCACAGCTTGTTCGGCTAGTTGTGAGGCAGTGTGGCTAAGGAAGCTACTATCTAATTCATTTTATCTCCAGTTGGATGATACTTGGGAAGGAAGTGCCATTGATAGGAAGAGCACTTCGGGGTGCTGCTTCAATATGGGATCAGGTGTGATCTCTTGGTTTAGTAGGAAACAATTCTATGTGGCACTGAGTACAACTGAAGCAGAGTATGTTGTAGCTTTTTTAGCTAGTTGTGAGGCAGTGTGGCTGAGGAATCTACTATTTGATTTGTTTGATCTCCAGTTGGATGCTACTTGTATACATTGCGATAACCAGAGTTGTGTGAAGTTGTCGGAGAGCCCGGTGTTCCATGACAAGTTGAAGCATATCGAGATAAAATACCATTATATCAGGGATATGGTGTAGAGGGGAGCAGTGAATCTCCAATATGTTGCGACGGGCGAATAGATAGATGATGTGTTAACTAAGCTATTAGCCAAAGTGAAGTTTGAGTACTTATGGGAGAATGTGGGTGTTCTCCAGATAGAGGTTCCTTCCAAAGGTAAGTGATGAGTCCGTGAGCTATTCTGACATGGTAGTAGGTAGGGACTCCCATGGTCAGATGTAAGTGCAGATCCATTCTGACATGGGGGAAGGCTAGGCCCTCCCATGGTCAGATGTAAGGGCTGAGCCATTCTGACATGGGGGAAGGCTGGGGCCTCCCATGGTTAGATGTAAGTATAGAGCCATTCTGACATGGGGGCATGTTGAGCCCTCCCATGGTCAGATGTAAGGGCTAGGCCATTCTGAGATTGGGGCAGGTTGGTCCCTCCCATGGTTGGATGTAAGGGTTGATCCATTCTGACATCGGGGCAGGATGGGACCTCCCATGGTCAGATGTAAGGGCTGAGCCATTCTGACATGGGGGTAGGATGGGCCCTCCCATGGTCAGATGTAAGGGCTGGGCCATTATGACATAGGGGAAGGTTGGGCCCTTCCATGATCATATGTAAGGGTTGGTCCATTCTGACATGGGGGCAGGCTGGGCCCTCCCATGGTCAGATGTAATGGTTGGGCCATTCTGACATGGGGGCAAGCTGGGCCCTCCCATGGTCATATGTAAGGGCTGGTTCCATTCTAACATGGGGGCAGGCTGGGCCCTCCCATGGTCATATGTAAGGGCTGGGCCTTTCTGACATGGTGACAGGCCGGGGATTCCATGGTCAGACATAAGTGCTGGGAGGGCCTTTTCGATGTAGGGTTTGGGCCTCTCATGGTCAGATGTAAGCACTGAAGAAGATGAATACCTACAGGGAGAATAGGCTTACAACCATCATGAAAAGGGGTTGGCTTTGTAGAAATTCCTGTGACAAGTAGAATTGAGAGATAGAACCATTTGATCAAGATAGCAGAGCATTGATGATTATGATCTAGTGATTATCCAACTTTGATGATGATCCAGTAATGATCTAGATTTGATGATGATCCAGTGATGATCCAGCTTTGATGATGATCCAGTGATGATCCAACTTTGATGATGATCCAGTAATGATCCATCTTTGATGATGATCCAGTGATGATACAGCTTTGATGATGATCCAGTGATGATGATACAAACTTGATCCAGAGAAGAAGACTTTTGCTGATGAATTGTGTCAAGATAATGCCTTCCTAGTTTAGAGGGAGTGTTGATGTATTTGTAACTTCCGAATTTATTCACTTATATATTTCATATATTCTATTTGATTAGTCCCCGATGTTCCTATCGAGAGAATCAATAATGTAAACAAGTCATGTAAAATCATATAGGTTAATCCTCCTTGTTGATCAGGGGTTAAAGTCCCCGCAGTTGTGGGGAACTAGGGTTATTAGACTCTCCTAGAGAAGTCAGCCCTAGTAAGTTGTTGTCAAGTCAGAAACTAGTATAAATAGAGAGTGAGCCTCTCTATTTATCACACAGTCACTCACACTCAGTTCTAGTGCATGAGTGAGAGAGAAGGAGTTGGGGTAAGAGAGAGAACAATTGTTGGAGATCATCTTATTGTCTTTGGGTTTTACTGTTTCCATTGGTGCTCATTCTATCTCTGGGGAAGTTGCAGGGTTTTATCCTTTATGGTTTCCCCAAGGAAAATATTTGTGTCCATCATGTCTTGTGATTGATTGTCGTGCATGTTTTTCTCTCAGATAAGATCCTAAGATCATACTTTCTAATTAATAAAAATCTAACAATTAGCGTTTGCAACTATTATTTCAAAAGACAATAAAGGGAGGTAGGAAGCAGAGGGAAAGTGGATCCAAAGCATAAAGCAGTAGAGGCCAAAGGGAATAAGCCTTGAATAAGCTTCTTAGGAAACAAAGATATAGGCAGGTGCATATACCGTTACCACTAGATAAATATTGAGTCTCTTGGGTTTAATCAATAGTTAAACCAATAGCATAGTCCCGTTGGTTCTTGGTCATTTGGTATAGATGTTGGATCAAGGTCAACAAATGGAAGGGATCCCAGGCGAGTTTCTGGTTCAACTGGTTATTATTAAACTTCAATTACCATCCAATGGATGCTTATATAATTACTATTTCAGTTTATAATGAATTTCCATCCAATGGATGCTTATATAATTACTATTTTAGTTTCAACAATCGACATTGATCCATTATTTCGAAATGTATTTAATTTATGGAGAAAACCATGGATCTCCTTAAATAACTTGCACGGTTAAGTTCATTTAGAAGGTTGATCCTTAAATGTTTTTGTTTGACATGTTATTCATAGAAAGGTTGATAGGTCTATTTCCCCAACCACAGATTATGGACTAGACTTAGATTGTTGAGATATTTTCATTGAGTGTGGTTGAGAAAAAGTGAAGCAAGCCTCTCTTCAATCTATTGACATGATCGATGATGACTTATATTTATCTTGATCTCCCTGAGAACCTCGAACCTTGTGGTAGTTCATGTTGACTTAACTTGAAACTTCATTTCGATTAAAAAATTCAAGCCTATGCTCGAGTTGTGAATCATGCTTTGAACCATTGGGAACGTCAACTCAACTACTAGTCATTATGTTTTCTTGTTAGCATCTCTTGATTTAATTCCATTATGAATCATCATTGATTATGACTTCTCCTTGTGTAATCTCCCGAAAACATAATGTAGATCACATGATACTGTGTTGGGTAATTGGTTAAAACTTATGTAAGTTATGGTGAATATTAAACTTCATATTCAGCAACTCTGATGCTGGATGAGACTCGATTATGGAACTCTTGCTGAAACATAGCATTAAATACTACACATCCATTTATCTCTTCTACCCTAGTGTTGGTAGGATGTCTTAAAGATTAAAAAACAAACAGATGAAGCAAAAAATATGATGAAACACATAATGGAAATATTGGTTGCATGGGAAATGGAATACCTTCTCGATATTAACACAAGTATTTATAGGACTACATAACGAAAAAACCATGTGTTAATACTATGGGTCACTAATTCTAGGTAATGTGACCAAATCAACTACTCAACTAACCAACTAATTAATGCATTATTGACCATAGTGGACAATTGAGATTACAATTCTTAACCCACCCCATTAATATCAACTGGGATAATATACTTAGCATTATTAATGCCAAAGGATGTTTGATGGTCTATTTCTTAGCTAGACTTGCATTTCATTCAAAAAAATCATGTTTACTTTCTTCCTTGATGTGTACTTGGACTGCTTCTTCTTTGTATTCTGGATCTTGATGCTAAGTAGATGTTATTCAACATTTTCTTTAGCTTTTGGAACATGGTGCAAGTCGTCTTCTTTTGTTTCAACATGATTTTTCCGGTTGTCCTCTTTAGTTGCACAGTGAAATTTTTTGTCAAAAAAAATATGAATATATTTAAGTTTTTTGCGTTCCTCATAAATGACAATTACTTCATAATTCTTATTGTCTTCATTTTCTTGTACCCACTATGCATCCTTTAGTGGTTCTTAAAAAAAATTGGGTTGACAGGAAAATCGATCAGACTATAGATGCTCATCAATAAAATGAGTTTTCTCATGGATCTCCCTAAAACTTTTCGTTTTATGGTTCTGGGGTGGATTGTCTACTGCTATTTCTTTTGTGTTGCTATCAACTGTTTGTTGCTCATTTTGAGCAACTGTTGAAACTTCTATGCTTCTATCAACTATCTCTTGCTCAGAGAGACTATCTCTCACATCACTAGACATGGCTACATTGACAGGTTTGATTTCACTGTCATCAACAAACATAATGGGACCACAAATATTTGTTGGGATTACTTGATCACTGCCTGCCTCAAAGACACTGCCTTCTTCATTGTCTTCGTGGTTCTTCGCGTGACTTGTAAAGGAATCTTCTTATATAGTCAGTTCCTCACTAACACTTCTTTCAGTATATCTCATGCTCTTTTTGGAGTATCATCTTCTTCAATGTAATGAAAAAGGGAATAACCTATATTGTCTTGTATGAGAATTAAGGGAACAACTTGCCTTTGTTCTTTCTAGAACTCAAACAAAGCCTTAAATGAATCTGGATCAATGGGATCCTCTTTAACTAAGAAATTCCACAAATCTTGTCACCTTAACAAACTTATTACCTTGAATTCCCTTAGATAATAATTATCTCCATCAAATGTTTTCCGTAGTCTTATTGGTGTTAACATATTTATTACCTCTTCAATATCTTAAGGTAATGCTTCTAGTAGCTCCGCCATCTTCAAGATTCGATCTTCTTTGATCTTTAATCTTCTGAAAAATGTTGTAACGTTGTCCAACATTTAGTCTCAGCGTAAAAAATACTTGATATTTAACTCCTGAAAAGTTTTACTTGCTATAGCCATCTTCTTATTATTGTATACAAGATCAATCTGGATCTTAAGAAGTGATAGAAGATATGAAATTTTATGGACTTTTAAAACAATGACGCAACTTGTATAACTGGAAAAGTGTGTTTAGAAAAAATGTTGTAAGTGAACAATGTCTAAATCTCTTAGGCTTAAGGACAAGTGCATCGGTGACGCCTTTTGTGTTAGTAGAGAGTGCATCGACGAAACCTTTTTCTGAATATTAAGGTGCATCAGTATGTGGCTTATGCACTTCCTGATAGGATAAGATGCGTTGGTGCTCTAAGAGAGAAGAAAAATAAGATACACTTGATTCATCCACGCTGATGTGTTTCAGCTTAGATCGCAACCTCCGTGTGTTTGTTCTTTCCACTATGTGAAAATCTAATTTACCAGAAACATATAGGAAGGAGAGGGGAAATGTTGTTCCGCGTTTCAGAAACTGAAACGAAGGGGATATGGCTTGGAAACAACACTGAAACATTTCCAAGCCATATCCAAAAATCAGAAACATTTCCAAGTCGTTTCCAGCTGTTTCCTAAAACGTTTCCAATGTTTTGAGTCGTTTCCTAAAACATTTCCAGTGTTTTCAGCCATTTCCTGAAACATTTCCTGTAGTTTCCTGGTTTTCTGAAACATTTCAGCTGCTACAGGGAAAGTTTTTTATTAGAAATAGTGATTTTTTGACATGAAAATAAACAAATAAATAACTCCAAAGGCAAAATATAAATCCATAACCCAAAATTGAAGCTCAAAACTTAGATATAAAGCCTCAAAGCTTATAAATCAAAGAGAAAAACCTTAATCCTAAATTGGTAAATGGTAATTTGACATTTTATGTCTCATGGATTTTGTTTCATTGTAATTTTCCAAATTTGTATAGGCTTATTGTCGGTTCAAAAAACCATTGATCCGTGGACATTTTATTGTATCAAATGCTTGTTTACTATAGTTTTAGTTTCATAGACTAGTGTAGAAGTACAATGCCTTTTTTTTGTTCAATTTTTTTGCCAATTCCTCACAACTTCATTTCAAATAAACCCCAATGACTTGCATATGTGATAAAACAACTTGCATATCAAAATTGATACAATGGAATATTTATCCATACATAATAGCGTACTAAATTTATGAAGGGTTACATAAACTAACACATATTTCTAATAATCTTCTAACAAGCTTCAATTTTCTTGTTTTCCTTTTTGAAATAGTATGAACCCTTGACCTATGGCCTTATTTATCCATTGCTAGTACACTATCCTTACGTCGTGGAGAGACTTATGATGGTGCTTCGTTTATCCAATTATGCATATGATATGCATGTGATATTTTAATCTTATTTCAAGCATTTTTATTAGTATAAACCATAAAATGTAAACAACATATCCAAGGGAACTCATTGGTGTCTAGAGATAGTATTATGGCATAGAGTTCAAATTTCAATATTGCATGTCATCACAGTCACACCTAAGTTGCAGTAAAACATGAGATCACTTATTTATACTTGAGTGCTTAATTAATCCCCTTAAAACATGGTTGATTATGTCAAATTTGAATATCCAAGTCAGTTGCAAATGATAGACAACCTTATGAATTTAGGCCCTTTACGAGCCATTGGGCTAGTCACTTTTTGAACTAGTCGGTTGGTCAATCAACTCAATTGCATAGTTGGCTATCTCGCCAGTGAGTGGACCAACCAAAATACAACATGAATGAGTCTCTAGATTACATAAAAAATTGTGTTTAATCACAAATTTCAACACTTTTCTAGAGGTGTAATCAGTGTAATATTTGTTTGATCATAACATTTGGATACATCCATCAAGTAATTTTAGGGTTTGAAATGGATGTTTAGAAATAGTTTCATGTTCTTGTTTAAATGCTTTCCAGTGGGTGACTTATCTATGGAACTTGATATAGAAGAATATTGTTTAAGACAATACTTGGATTTGCTATTTTTAATTGTTATAAATGACATGGATACCTTTAAATATAATTGATGAATGGTAATCTAAAGTATGTATGTAAGTCTGTTACTATTTCCTTGTTGTATTGTATCCAACATTTTTCAAAATTTGTCATATATGTTTCCCTCCCCGTATCCGTATTTGTTCCCATATCCGTTTTAGTGCAACTTAGGTGAAAAGTCTCATCTAAGACAAAAGGAATGGATAAGGCCATATGATTTGATACCATGTTAAATATTAACAAACAAAGAGATGGAGCATAAAATATAATTAAACACAAAATGGAAATATTGGTTTTCTAGGAATGGAATACCTTCTCAATATATATTAATACATGTATTTATAGGACTACATAGTAACAAAACCATGATTCAACAAATACTATGGGTCACTAATTCTAGATAATGAGACCAAATCAACTACTCAACTAACCAACTAATTAATGCATTATCTACCATAGTAGACTATTGAAATTACAATTCTTAACAAGATGATAGCCATGTCAACCAATGACATTTGTTGTTGACTGCAAAACTATTTATGCGAATCAATTATTGCTACAGAAACAATGTTGTTACCCTCCCTCTCGTGGATGCATTGATTTCATTTACTCAAGTTATGTTACATGTAATAATAAATTGTATTCTCTTTACATTAGGATATGCCTAACACCATTTCTATGATTTATATCATTTAATGTTAATGAGACATGAACGCCCTATATGCTACCATATGCAAAATAATCACCTTTTGATCATATGTTGGAAATTCTGATGTATAAATAGATGCAAAATAATCCTTTATTAATCATATGATTGAAATTATGATGTATAAATCAATGATGTAGAGAATAAATGGAATTTTTGTAGCCCTATATGCTCCCAGATGAAAACTAATCACTTATTGGTCATATGCTTGAAATTATGATATATAAAGCAATGATGTAGAGAATAAATGGAATTTTTGTAATAGAATATTGATTGCAGGAAGGCATAAAGATGATTCCATTATTGTATAATTCATCACTGAGAGTATTAATTATATCTATTGAGTATCACATCATTATTAGCCCATTAAAGTAATTTGGTTAGCTTATAATCTTATTACAATATTGAGTTAAATTGTGTGACTTTATTTCATGTTTTAAAAGAATGTGTGTTAGTTTATAATTGCATACACGTGGAATATAAAAGTAACTCATTAATTGCATCAAAGAGGTGCATTCTACAGCCCAGTAGGGGAGAGATGTGTAACTCCTTCTATGTTCATCCTAGAGTTGAAACGTGTCCTTTATAAAAAATAATAAAATATTATTTAAAATAATTTGTAGGCTTAAATTAAATTTAAATTATTTCGAATTGCATATATATAAAACAACACAAATTAGATAAACTAAAACCATAAAAATTAGATTACACATTTCCACTCTAATAAAGGGTTTGCACCTTGAGAGATTTGATCCCTCTCGGTGATTGGTAGATTCCCTTTTATATGGATCTATGCTCGTTTATGTTTCAAGAGTAATTTCATTAGTTTATATTGATATTGGATTTTAGAATTCAAGGTTGACATAAGAGCGCTTGGGATTGTTTATATATATATATATAGTTGTATAATTGCTTGGCAATTACAACAATTATCCTTATTTTTATAATGGTTATTTGCTATTGAAATTGTGACTTATGATTCAATTTATTTTTATAATTGTTATTTACTGTATAATTTCTATTGAAATTGCTACTTATGATTCAAAATTGATTATATTAATGTATCTTTATTTTTATATGACTGGGATGCAGTATAATTGAGATTTATATATTAGAGGATCGGGATTGTCACATAAAGACAATATTCTTTATATATATATATATAACATTTAATGAACATGAAAGCAGTTTATAGTCTTTGTACTAATGCATATTATACTTTTGTTAAACGTAAGTGATTGAGATGATACAATGTGAATCGTGTTTCTCAAGCATGCGCGTGCGCGCACACACACACACACA
>LPNX010779684.1:158487-195103 GCA_001517045.1 Pseudotsuga menziesii
TGGTAGGGCTTTCGAATGAGTTGATGTACAAACTCTTTTGAGATCGTTTCAATAGATTTTATAAGCAACATGGCTCCATGGCTTGGTTTTACAAGAAGTCATCAATGCATGCTCTTGAACTTCTAGACTTCAGACTGGGATTTCATTAATAACGCTCAATTTTTAATCATATAATACCTGGAGTAATCTTGTTTTAGAGGTAAAAATTTCACTTTGTATGGACCCCTAAATTATGTACAAAAATCATTTGTCAATAAAAGTACCAACCCCATTCTGGCCACTTCTTTACATGAATTTATTTCTATCCACTCTTCTCCCATATGTGTTATACAAGATTTCAATGTGTTATGCATCATTAGCCTAAAATTCTAAATTGAAATTTGGAGCGCTTGGCACTGCTCATTTGGTTGAAGAGTCAATTCTTTCTAAAAAGTTGATCAAAGATAGATGTTATGATTAACATGAGAATATATATATATATATATAACTTATTTAGATCAAAGTTAGTCAAAATACCATAGACACAATAACACATGAAAATGCATCAGGTGTAATAAGAATCATTTTGCAATGCAGACAATTTTAAGTAGACTACTGCCAAACTCAATCATGACTGCAACATGAAGTGAAGGAAAACAACATAAAGATGATGAATAATCATTGATTCAAACATCAAATGATCAACAATTAAAACCAAAAAAATATGGCCAATGGACATAACAAATCCAAAGATATGATTTAAAAAATTGAAGAGTGAGGCCTCAACACAATCTTAGGTTTGGAGTGTACTTTTAGTTTTCTACTTCTTGCTACTATAAATTCTCAAATCCTTTATTTTGATTTACCACTTTGTGATAGAAATTATTCCCATGAAGGTAAAATCTTGGTTATAGAGTGGAATACAATCACAAAGGTGGAAACATTTATCCCACATGAGAATATATAGGTAAATTTGCATTACTAATTTTTCTTTAGGTGGAGGCTTTCAACATGTATGTATCTTTACTTGACTTGGAAATAATCCTTTGAAATCCATTCACTTACTCAAAGAATAAATTATGAGTAGTCATGAATTAATGAAAGATTATGGATGTGGCACCTAATGGATAAACTCATTCCAATGGTAAGGGGTCCATTGATAGTCAGGGGTTTTTTTATTATATTTAGTATTCCATATTTTTATATTTAGTATTCCATATTTTTTCCTTACAATTATGATATTCTACTTGGTGGGATTCTTCACAATTTTTTATATCTAGAATTCCCTACTATGATCTAAATCAGATTTAAATAAAATAAAATGGTTTTAATGGATTAGTAGTGAAAAAAATCAATACTATTCAAAATTTGTCTAGATAAGTAGAGATCGAGGCTACAAGGTTGATAATGAGGCTAGACGAGGGATTAATATTTTGAAAATCCTTACACTTGTCCAATTCACTACCATTCACTACCATTTATTGCCAATGTGCCATATACTAAAGGAAAGCACAAAAACTAAATTAAAGGACTAGAAAAATTAAAAGAAAGAGAAGACAAAAGACACATGAACCTTGCATGAAACATTGCCAACAAGAAGGCAAGGAGAGGATGGGAATTCATGTGGGAAGTTGAATATTTGGGGATGCCTAGCCTTTAAGTTGTTCCTAACAAGTCAATTCCATTTATAAACTCCTTCTCAATGTCAAATAGGGGGTTGTTTAGTGTTGTTTAGTGAGGAGAAGAAGGGTTGCATGAGAAATATCTTTGAGTTGTAATCTTATTTCTCTAGAGAGGAAAAATACCATTGCAATTTTGCAAATCACTCAGTAATCAAGATTGAGCAATACCATTCGATTTTGGTTTTTCCATTTTAGTTTCTAGGGTAAAAATCTTGGTTGTAATATGTTGTTTAATGGTTATGTATATATTTTTTAGTTTTGGTTTTGATTTGTTATTACACTTTGTATAAACCACAAGAACTATCTCATACTTGCATTTAATTCCCATATTTGGTCATTGGTTTAAATGATTGCTTAATCATTGGAATTGATTAAATGTATTATTGGTTCATTGTTTAACCATAAGCCTACAACCAACACTGTAATGTCCCGGTTTTGACCCGTTACATTAGATGTATATGATGTATAAATTGTAAATGATCAGGGTGTGGAGCTAAAGGCCAAGGCCCCACCATTGATTAGTTATGTTATGTTTTGGATTTGAATTGTCACCGATGGTATATCGGGGCATGCGGCATATATTATGACGGTCATCATGTAAATATGAATCTATAATTAAAAATGAACTTGACCAGCTATGATCGCGGAAACTAAAATGAGAAAGGGGCGTGATTTTCACAAGGATAGGGGTGGGGGAAATTGTCAACCTTGGCCAATGAGAGAAAAACCCATATGTCTTCTTCCTTTGTTTTATTCCAACCACTTTCATTAAGAAAGGCTGCTGGTGGTTGAGGCAGTTATGGTCTTGGAAGTGGGGTGGCAGGACTGTCAGTCCTCACCCACACGCACACTCTACCCACGATTTTGATGTTCATCCTCTCACACAGATCTTCTTCTCTCTTTCCACGACTGTGCTGAAGGCTCACGCACTTCCAATTTTCGCGTCCTTCCTGTTGTTTGTTCATCCACGGAAAAAAACGGAGCTTTTTTTCCTCACACAGGACCTCTATTGTCTGTTCATTCCTCACATGGTTGGATTTTTTTCCACGCACAGGATTTTCCTGGTTTTTATCCACGTAATTTTCCTCTGCGGATCTACGGATGGTTTGGCTGTATTCTTCCCTCACGGACTAATTCGTGGGTCCTGCATTGTCGTTTTCATTCACGCCTAGGCTGGGGAACTATAATCTCTTTCCCAGCATGGTCTATGTATGTTTTCCCGGTGACTTCATTGCCCAAGGACGGGTTGAGTTTTCCCCACGTTGTGAGCCGCGCCCACTGATGCATTTCGGGGGCTGTTAATTTCCCCAGGCCATGAGCTGTGTTTACTGTTACGTTTGGGGACTGATGTGGATGGTTTGAAGTCGTTTTCCCTGGTTTAAGCTGTGATAGCTGAATTGATTGCCTGAGTGCAATGGTTGGTCTTCGGACTGTATTGGGAGCAGGGATGGGGGCTTAGTTTTGCTTGATAAACCTGGTGGCTGGAAACCACACAGACAGAGCTAGAGGGCTGGCCTTCTTCTCCATCACCCCTGAATAGCATTGGAAGGGAATGCAAGGCCTGAGGGACTGTGTAGCAGAGAAGGGACTGATTCCTTGTGTTGGGTGTGTTTGGGTGTCTTAGAGGTCAGGCTAGTTCTGGTGTAGGTGTTCTTGGCTCTGTAATGAGCCCACCAGCTTAGCATTGAGCCTTTCCCAACTCCTTGATGGCCTGATAAACCCAACTGTGTTGGCTTGGCTATGTTTTGTGTATCCTTGGCTATGTGTAAGCCTGCTTGTTCCATTATTCCTTGGAGAATCATGCCCAGCTCTGGGGTGGCCGCGTTGCTGAGAGATTAAGGAGCACACTGGCCTATGGTTTGGTGGAACATTGCAGCGACATAGCTGGTTGCGGATCGACTTCTTCATAAGATAAGTGATCTTGTCCATTCCACTTCTACAACTGTAAACTGTAAATTCTGTTAATGAAAATGATGAACATGTTAAATGAATGCTTGCTTAAATGTATGATGTTTCCGCTGTGTCTGGTAGATGATTGCATCTGTGCATGATAAATGTTCATGTGTGTATGTTTAAGCATTCTGTTTTAGCAATTTTATTCATATACATGTTCATGGGGCTCTCAGCCCGGGTGGTTTAAGCCACGGGTCACGTCCTCTACGCTGGTCGGAGGCATGGGGACGTGACAAACACAATGTTTTGGTTTTGGTAAACTCCTTGTGATAGTTCAATTGGAAATTAACTTTGTTTATGTATTTGTAATTGCATTATTAAATTTATGGACACCTACAACACTATCGCCCATTGGTTGGATCACTTCTTTGTTTTCCTAGTCCCATGGGATATTCACTTGATCACTAGGTATAAGGAATTGGTTGTTGTCGTGTTAATGGCATGTTACATCCCCAATTAATTAGTTTCTTGATTTCCATATTAGACTAAATACTTGGACATTATGCAAGTCACAAGCTTAGACACATAATTACATCAAATCCCAATTTTCAAGTTAGCAATCATTTAATCACATAAATTTTTAAGGACTCATATTTTCTGAAAGTGTATAAACCTTGGGGAATATTACTAATTGTTAAATTCCCTACAATAAAGTATTTGGAGATATTTAAAAAAATAAAAAAAATTAAGGATTAGTATATAGTTTTTGGACAATTTTGGAGATATTTAGAGTTTAAAAAAATGATCCTATGGAATTTGGGTGAATAATTTTAGATAAAAATGAAAATTGACTAAACCTTTTTTGGAAAAGAATATTGAAAACTAACCCATGAGATAAATTTTTCCCCTAATTTTTTTTGTGCATTTAATTGTGCTTTTCTTGAATCCCTTGAGTGTGAATTCTATAGACTTATACTTTGATAACTTTTTTTGAGAATTCTACTCCTAAAAGTCTAATTCAAAATTTAATCTACTAAATTTTTTTTTTTTTTTAACAGAAACTATGAACATAGATATATAAAAGGGGGCTGCGCACAGCCATGCGTTACAGAGATAGTAGTTTCATCAGAGAATATACATCAGAAAGGCTGTCAATGAAAACCAGCCATGGGATTGTCCAAAATACCCTGCAAACTGACTGTTCAAAGCTTTTAAAACTGCTAAAGGGGTAAACCCTGACGAACTGAAAACAGATAAGGAGGCAAAAAAACATTTAACATAACTTAAAGGAAACAGATTACTACATATTCCTATTGTTTCTCGGCTGGACTACTGACTCCTCTTCCATGGGGAGGGCCGCTTCAGCAACTTCGCCATTGATTTCGCCATTCACCCGGCTGGACTGGTGCATTTCAATGAATCTCTGCAGATCCTCTTGAATTCTGTCCATTTTCCCATGCATTACCCGGAGGCTGCTCTCATTATCGTCAATGTGGGCGTCATTGTTGCTCACTTGCTGGGAGGTGTGACTTACTGTGTCAGACATCCTTTTTATCTCCTCACTCATTTCTTTGGTGTCCACAACGTTAATGGCTAGAAGCTCATAAAGCCGACGGAGATTCTTCTTAATGTCCATCCAATCGCCTCCGTGAGCCATACCTTTAACCCCAGGCGAGATGGATAGACCAGCAAACAAATTGGTTGGCACGTTGACAGAGTTGCCTGTAATTCTTCGAGGATTCTTGAATGCAGAAAAGAGAGAATTGAGCACCTCTAACTCATAAGACAGCGAGTGATTACCTGCCTGATAGAGACCTGAATATCCCACAACGCCCAGCACCCTGTTCTACCCGGAGTCCAAAATCCAAACGCTTTCTGTATCCCTTTGCTCATCAACCCGAAATTCTGGCTGACTGAAACCTGCGCCAGAGGACAATACTGCCAGGACGAGCCAATCTTTCACCAACGATCGCGATAATGGGAGAGCCTTCCAAGGGAGGCCCTGAAGCCACCCTTCACTAACGCCCAGAACCACCTGTCCCAGAGTTCTTTGAATTTCAAAAATGCCAGAGGTTGCAGAGGAAGGGTTCCGGATCGTCATTCTGAAGCCGAGGATGGAGGAAGGACCGGGATAAACGAGAGCCCAAACGTGTGAGAGATGAATGCAAAGGCTCCAAAGGCTGGTGAGCATTAAGGCGGACGTGACCAGATGGAGGGAGGTTCGAGGAGGGATACACGCGGCGATGGGTGGAGGATGGAGGATTAAAAGCGTGCAGCCGGCGAAGGACAGCAGCAGCAGGGTGGAGTTAATGTTTGGGATGAGGGGGTTCGATGAGAGGGGAGGGTGAGGAGGGGAACCCAAGCCCCAAGCGCGGGACCTTCTCCTCCTTGGGCTTAGTATAGAGACCATAGTTTTAGGCATAAAATAAATTTTTCTTCCCCTTAACATGAGGACAATCCAGTTTTCAAAGAATAATGTGTGCCAAATGTATATTGCCTGAGTCATTAAGGAATATAGATGTGGGAGGGAGGATCCCCATCCTGTTTATAAACTCCTTGCGAAAGGGTTGCCCCGATGTTAGCCATGGCATCAGCGGCTTTATTGTTGGTTCTAAGGATGTGCAAAGGCTGATAGGAGTGGTGCCAAAGAGATTTGACTTTATTATACAGGCGTCGACACTTAACAGCTCCTGAGGGGTAACCATTAACTATTTTGGAAATGACATGTTTGGAGTCACCAAAAATTAGGGCCTTGCGGAGTTTTTTGGCCTGAAGAAAACGCAGACCTTGGAGCAAGGCCAACCATTCTGCTTCGTTATTGGTCCTGATCCCTAACCCCCAAGCAAAGGAATGTTCAATTTTTCCGTCGGGATCAAGAATGACCCCCCCCCCGGCGCCTGCCACCCCTAATCTACTAAAATTTTAAACTAAAGGGTAATAATCAATTCATTTGGTGCCTTTTGCGTTGAGGAGGAATGGTTGCGATGTAGGAAAAAAATGAAAAATATTGGTTGTTTGAAAATTCTAAAAATAACCACTAATCAATACTAGATGCATAGAAACTAACAAGTATGGTGGTACAAGAAGGATGTGACATGGGGTGTTTCTATATATGCTTGAGAACCAATGCTTGCACTTCTCTTGAAAAGCACTATAGAAATAAAAATGGATTTTTAGAGTCATTTTTCTATTAATATTTTACCTTAGAAGAGTCTGTTGTAATATGTTATGAAACACACTGGTGCATGTTGGTAAAAATAAACATGTCTATTTGTTTATTCTTGATAAAGTGATTTCAAAATAATTTGTTTTTTAATATAAGTCAGACAATGCACTTGTATAAAACACACCAATGCATCTATTTTTGTGATACACAATATTAATTTTTTTAAAAGAAAAATGAATTTACAAGACATTTTAACTATCTAGTGTGTTTCGAGGTAATGCACTAGTACACACTATGAAATATATCCACATCGGTGTGTTTTTAGGTACATTAGGCATAGAGTAAGATATATATTATTTTTAAAATTTAAATCATTTCAATTAGTCTCATGCATTTTGATAAAATGCACCATTGCGTGTTATTAAATAAATGAGCACATTGATGTGGTTATTTTTTATAAACATTATGTAAATTGTTTTTTTTTCAATTATAAATTTGTTGGTGTGCTTTGTTTAAAGCACACCGGTTCTTATGTATGTGTTAGGGGCACTGGCATTTTTTTTTGTTATTTTAATTTGTAAATCAAAATTTAAATGGCAGGGGGAATTTAACTCTCTGGTGCTCCTATGTATGTTAAAGCGCACTAGTATATATATATATATATATATATATATATATATATATATATATGTAAGAAGCGCATTGGATACAAAACATTCGCAAAAACCTATGGCCGCTCACCTCTATTATCCATCTCTTTATAAATAGATAAACATGAAATTTCTTACTAGATATTGATAAAAACTTGTGTATTAGGCAATTTTACTCGAAGCTTTTTAGATTCTATGTAGAGTCCATTGTCAGAAGGTTCTGCTAAACACTATGCTAGAAGGTGTTTTCCTTGGAATGATACCATTTGTTGTCCTCATCAATGGGGTACCCTACTGATTCTTCAGAAGTTCAAGAGGATTGTGCCATTGATGCTCACTCTCTCCTTATGTATTTCTATTGGTAGCATAAGTACTTTACAAATCTATCTTGTAGACTACTTGGATGGGCCATATTAAAGGTATTAAGACATGGAGTAGGTTAAATATAGCACACCTACTTTTTTTTGATGACATACTACTCTTCACTAATGATTATGTGGATAAGGGTAGATATTTGAAGGATATTTATGCAATTATACTTTAAGGACAATAGTATGGAGATCAACCATTAAAATTAATCTAAAATTTTCCATGGTATTGATGATATTACTTAAAACACATGCTTTGAATATTTTGTTTCCATTTACACTCATGGCTCTCGATGTAGGTTGAGAATACTTGGTATTTTTTTTGAAACCTAATGGATATGATAAACATCACTAATTAAGCAATATTAAATGAAGAATACATTTTTGGTGTAATAGAGGACTCTTCAAGGGAGGGAAGATTGACTTTGGTCAATTTTGTACTTGAGGATATACCTATATATTGGCATTATTTATTTCACATCCACAATGGGGGTTCTAGAGAGAATTAGAGGGAGATGTTTCAATTACGCATGGAAGGGAAAACATAATAAAGGGGGATATCATATTGCTAAGTGGTAGACATTTTACAAGCCCAAAGGGGAGGGAATATGGTCCTCAAACATATTCATATATGTGGGTGTTTCTTGAATTCTAAGACTTTGTGGAACCTCATAATGAAATTTCTTGTGCAATTGAATCATTTTATAGAAGTACATTACCCTTAGTCCTATATTGGACTAGATCAAAAGTGATATAAAATCAATAAGAAATGTTTCTTATAAGTGGAAAGCTTCCATTAGAGGAAATTTCAATTTAAAATGGGCCTTCCAAAAATAATACAAATTCCATGTCATAATGTATTAGCCAATCAAAATGCTTTAAAATTAAAAAAGGGAGCACCTCTTAAACAATTTTTTAATTTAAATTTGGGGATAGGTATCATAAAAAAACTACTTTTTTTGTTCGTATTTTCGACATATCCCCCTGTGTTTTTACTCAAATTTCGATCAGGAGAGCTCGTTGGATGTGGAATTAAATTCCGCATCCAACGAGTACCCACTTGGCATACTTTTGACGGGCCCCGCTACCCCAAAAACAAGAAATACCTGAAAAAATGTAATGATGACATCATCATCACATTTTTCAGGTATTTCTTGTTTTTGGGGTAGCGGGGCCCGTCAAAAGTATGCCGAGTGGGTACTCGTTGGATGCGGAATTTAATTCCACATCCAACGAGCTCTCTTGATCAAAATTTGAGTAAAAACACAGGGATATATGTAAAAAATACGAACAAAAAAGTAGTGTTTTCTTTTCTTCCTCGAAAATTAATAAATATTATTTTATTATTTTAACTATTATTTTATTAATTTTCCTTAGGAGGCCCATTTTGAGTTGAAATTTCCTCTAATGAATTCTAGTGTTTCCAATCATTAAGAGGTTTCTTGCATGGAGTGTTGGAAATTGAAGCCAAGTTAGAGTTCGGGTAGAAGTTAGTATGCGTTTTACCAAAAATACATTTCTTATAGGGAAGATTATTCATCTTCATGAGGTTTTTTACATTAAACTAGGTTATGGATGAAATAACTATAGATATCTAGCATAAGGGATGGAAATTTTCTAACATGTCGAGATTGGTAGGGGAATTTTCATCTTTGTGGAAAAATTATGTTGGGGAGTTAAGGAAATTCCATATTAGAATTACACATAGTAGTGATGAGTTGGATTGGAATACATACAAACATGGAGGCCAATACTTTGAAAAGAAGGGTTATATAAAAATAAATTTTGAGGATCATAAAATGAATAAATAATAGTGGTCCAAAATTTGGAAGGTGAAATCACCAAAGAAAAATGGTACAAAGTAAATAGACTCAAGGATTAGGTGTGTGTTTCTTATGTAATAATAATGATGAAAATATCACTTATTTGGCTATCTATTATCCCTGCACTTGTTAAGTCTCAAAAGGCATTTCACAATGGAACTTAAGCATTCGATTTATTTGGGAAGGTGATTTTATATATGCCTACCTTTTGTTAGCTTAATAGTTATGATATCAAATAGATCAGTGTTATTGCATTCGTTATTCTTTCAAGCATATGAATTTCCCAAAATTCTCTTTCATTTGAAAATAGGTCGATGCCCACTTTCTAGGATACTACCCATATTACACCCTTGTTCTAGATACTTAAGAAAAACACAATATCAAAGACATCCCAACAAGTGGGTGAACTCTATATTGATAAGACTTTCTCTTAGTTCTTGTTTGATGGTGCTTGTAAGATGGAGGCATTAAACAGGCGTGGCTTAGGGGGTCTACTATTTCTAGAAGATAAAAAATATATTACAAATTGAAAGGAAATTTTGTTAGTGGTGCTAACAACCTCACTGAGATTATGGAAGTCCGATCTTTTCTTATGATCACTTTGTCCAGAGGACTCTGGATACTTAATTTTTTTGGTGACTTGCTTCTTGTTATTAGATGATTGAAGAAAGAAAAAAGAATTTCACAATATAAATATACTACCATTAGTTACTAAACTACATGAAAAATGAAAGTGTTAAACCTTTTCAAGTGAAGCAATGCAAACATATTCTTAAGAAAAATAGAAAGAACAATGACACACACACACAATACACATTTTTTTACCATGGAAACCTTTAACCGGAATACCATCCTAACTTAAAGCCACACCTCTATATTCTTAATTGTATTAACTTGACTAATCATAATATGATATTTAGGTATTCCATATAGCATCCAAAAAACAGATTCATTAACCCAAATTAGACTAAAATCCTATTCCTTTAATTGAGGCTAGATTCCCATTGGATGGAAAACCATTGGTTGAAATATCACAAAAGAGACAAAATGTAGATTGAAAATGGACTAAAATAAATGGGGTGCTTCCTTGAACCTTGATAGTTTTGGGCTACCACCCCTTGTTGTAATCCATTGTGCAGAATGAGGGGGTTGGGGGGGCTAATCCCAACCCCCCGGCCCCTCCCCCGAGCTAGTAACTAGTTGCATCTGGTAGAATCCTCATGCAAAGAATACAACACAACTCCAACATAAAATACACCATAATTTGATTTGATATCTTACAATGATATCTATAAGGAGTTAAACACTACTAGTGACTCTCTTTCAAAACTTGCTTTGGTCCAAGCTTTAGGATTACTATGGTGGCAAGAACATTTTGACAAGGTCTCATCTCAAACCTAAACGAAGATCTAATTATTTCTTTTATGTATTGGCATTTGAGTATTTATTTTGTTAGATAACAATATTATAGTTTTGTTTTAACTTAATGAATACAAAATAATATAGATAAGGTATATATCAATAAGGTATATATAATTGTGATTTCGAAATGACTCTCTCTAATGTAATTACTTATTTGGTCTTAATATAATTGTTCTTAGTATTATATTCCATTTATATCATCCCTTTAAATATAAAACACTATTTTTTTAGACTTAAAAAAAAACTATCGTTTATCTAAATTTAATTTTTTCTTAGATTTAAAAAAAACTATGCTTTATCTTAGTTTTTTTTTTTAAATCTTAATTTAAAATTTATTTTTAAAATATAAATCTCTATATTTTAATATCTATGTTTCTGCATTAACAATTCATATTATAACTTTTAAAATAAATTACCAAATATAAAATTTCCACCAACAATATCTCAATTAACAGTAAAATTTTAAAAATATGTAAAAACCTCACCTCCACATAAAGATCCAATATTTCGACACCATGATGGAAACTTTTACAACAATTTATTCATTCTGTACCGATGACAACTTTTACTCTACCCGTTATGTAAACAGATATAATTGAATATATTATCTTAAAATCTTTATATAATTAAAATTCAAAACATACATTTAAACATTTTAATTCTATAGCGTTCTCATCCCAATATAGTACAAAGAATAGGATAATTGACAAATCATTATAATAATAGTTTACTAATCATGTTAATGTTCTAATAGTATATGAAAAATATGGCAATGGACAAATTATTATAACGATTTATCAACCATGTTCTCATAGTATGAAAAATTGATGTGAAAACTTCATCTCCACATAAAAGCTCTCATAATTCTTTAAACATGGCGATGTCAACTTTTACTGTAACATCTCGGTTTTGATTCCATGGTATTACAATTGTACATGATGTATGTATTGTATGTAAATCATGGCGATGAGCTCAAGGCCAAGTCCCTACTATTGATTGTTGTTGTGTGTATTGGTGATCAAGATTGATACTGATGGTTTTAGTGCCAAGTGAGGCACAATATATGTTTTGAACACCATGTAAAAATCCAATTAACGAAATACCACAACTAGCTATGGGACTGCAACATGAAAGAGACGGGGGCATGATTTCACAAGGAATATGGAGTGGAGTTAGTCAAACTCCTGAGCTAATAGGGTGAGACCAGATGTCAATGGGAAACCCATGAAACCTCAGCTACCTTTTTTTTCTCTGTCCTCAATCATTCATTTCTTCTAGAAGTCAGTTGAGGCAGTTAATGCCTTGGGTAGAGTAAGGCATAGTGGTACGATTGTGTGTCTGAGCAAGCTTGGAAGTTTGTAGCCTGGGAAGCTGTGTTCTTGCTTATGAAGCAAGTAAACCTTGGAATGTGTGCCCAGTCTGTTCTTGGTGGGTTGCGATGAACGTTTTGGGGGTTATTATTCCATCCTGCGATGGTATTGTGTCGGGGGGGGGAGGATTAGTCCTATTGTGGTTTCTATCCAAAAGTTGCGTAGAGAATTTCCTTTTTCAAGCAGGAATTTGTGATTGTCGTTCGCCCTCTCTGGAGTGGTGGAAGTGTTGCTTCGCAGTGTGTCTCTTGTGTGCAAGTGAACCATGTTGTTTCTATGTGTTACAGAGTGGTGTGAAAACATGTTTGTCTATGTACAGAGTGGAGCCTATGTTGTTGTGTCTCCTTGTGGTTTGTGGTGATGTGCACCCCGGTTTGGGTATGAATAGTATGCAAGAATTAGGAGTGGAAGAGACGTAGAATCGACTTGGTAAATCTAGTGAAGAGAGGAACCTCACAGAAAGATAAGAGTGGTCGGTGAACCTCTATGCACATCCAGAAGAGAACTGGAAGGGAAGGTATAAACCGAGGGACTGTGTAGCAGAGAAGGGGATACTTCCTTGTGTTGGGTGTGTAGGTATTCTAGATGCCACACCAAATAGATCTTGTGGATGTGACCTTAGCTCTTTGAATGAGCTCACTAACTTAGAAATTCTTCCTTTCCACTTCCTTAACAGTTTGATAAGCTCAACTGTAGGTTGGTTTGGCTGAGTCTTGATATGCATTTGGCTATGTGTGAATCATTGCTTTAGTATCCTGTGAAACCCAATTGTGTATTGGCTTGGATGGATAGTCTGAGAAACCCAACTGTAGGTTGGTATGACTATGTTCTCATGTATGTTGGCTATGTGTGAGCATGTTGTTCCCTAGTTCCTTGTGGAGATCATGCCCAGCTCAGGGGTGGCAGTGGTGTTGAGAGATTAATGAACACACTGGCCTATGGATGGGTGGAACGTTGCAATGACATAGATAGTTGCGGGAAAAATTCATCATTCAATATAAGTATCCTCTGTTATGTTATTTCTGCAATGTATTTGCTTATGTGTATACCGATTATGTTGAATTCTTTTTAGATGAGTTAAAGTAGAGGTTATTGTGAATGAATGTTCCTACATTTTCATCTGTACATTCCTTGTATGTTTCAATGATTTTTTGTTAAGTCCTTAGAGGATAAAAGCTTGGTTATATATTCAGAAGGTATCTTACTTAAGTGTTTCCGCACCCCAGAATCCTCCTGCGGGAGGTGGAAAGAGCAGTTGAAAGCAAGGCAGAAGGTTTTTTTTTCTGATTTCCGACATCCGCCTGCAGAAGCAGGAAGTAGAAAAGGGTAAAAAATCCCTAAGGAAAAGTTGGAATTTCAATTCCCGAAGTTTGCTATGGAGGGAGGAAGTCGATAGAACATAAAATGGCTAAGGAGAAAATTTGTTGTTCCAGTTTTCGAAGTCCGCAGCGAAAGGCGGAAGGGCAGAAGACATGGAGTCGTTAAATGATTCTGTTGAATATTTGTTCTTCCTAATTTCCTAGTTCTGTAGTGGAAGGAGGAATTCAGAAGGAAAAAAGTGGACAAGTTGAGGTACCATTTTGTTGGTCTTCTGATTCTTGAGTTCTGCGGTGGAAGGTAGAAAGGCAGAATGCGAAAGGAGAAAGTATGGATAAAAGACACTTCCATTTATTAGTCTCCTGATTCCCGAGTTCCCCAGGGGAAGGCAGAAGGCAGAAAAAGGTTCGAAGGAATTTGTCACACATTGTGTTCTTGGTTTCTGAGTTTCGCCATGGAAGGGGGAAGGCAGAAGTGCAGAAAGAGGAGTGCGGAAAGGAAAGGTTTAATGTAGAAAAGTTGTTTCTGGTCACTGAATGGATCTATCCAAGGCAGAATAACTGTTACAATGATGTTTATGCTTAAGCATGAAGGTTGAAGAGTGTCTTTAGGTCCCATGCCCTTTGTTTGAAGAGAAGAACAAGGGTTCTTAGGAAACTTTCAATTTTGCATGGTAATTGAGGTATGGGTACATGACATTGTGGTATGCAAGCTAATGGTTGTAACATTGGGCTTGGATGGGCCAAGTGAATAGTTTTCATAATTATTGGTTGCAACAATGCAGCTAACCAGTGTGTTTAAATTCTGAAAATATTGTGTAGCTAACGGTATGTTATTTGACACATTTTTACAGAGTTATAGTGAAGTTTGGAAAATTGGGTTTTTGGTTCATCCATGAAAACCTACAACATGAATGATGCACATGGTCTCTAGGGGAACGAGGCAGATGCCATGGGGGAAAACATCTGAGTTGGAAATGTTGATACAGAGTCTAATGGGAGAAGATTTCAAGATACTCCCCTATATTTTGTAGCCACCATGAGAGTTATAAGGGTGGAGGTGCAAATATATAGAGAATATAATGAAAGGATGATTAAAGCTCAGGAAGAGAAGAATAAGCTTAATGCATCCATGCTGCAGAATTTGACAGACATCTAGAGGCAGATGAACTTTGAGCATTGGGAAACAAATCTGGAAGGAAGTAGGAGTAGTGCTAGAAGAATAAAAAGTTATTCTAGTGGATCATCTAAATCTGAAGGATCCACTGGGGGTTCAATTTCTTCTTCTCACAAGAATAAGAAAGAGAGACATTACCATAACAGTTCACGTGACTAATTCAAGAATGCTAAGCCTCCTACGTTTGATGGTGAGGTAAAGAATGGTCAAGAAGCTGAAGCTTGGTTTCTTGGGATGAGAAAATATTTTGAAGTCCAAGACTACTCTGGAAATATGAAGTATAGGGTAGCCATATTCAATTTGACTGGAAGAGCATCCATATGGAGGGAGCACTTCAGGAAAGTGAAGAAGATCAGTGAAAGGAAGACTGTGTGGAAGCAGTTCCAGAAGTATTTCAGGAAAAAATACCTCTCTGATAGGTACTATGACGATAAGATTAAATAATTCCATGAGATAAGATTGGGGCAATTGACCATGGAAGAGTATGCAAATAAGTTCTTGGAGCTGTTGAGGTATGTCAGGTACATCAGGGAAGATAAAGTGAAAATTCACCGTTTCCTGATTGGACTACCTCAGTCATATAAAGACACAATTGAGTTTGATGAACCTAGAACTCTAGAAGAAGCTATCAGGAAGGACACGTATTGCTATGATCAAAACAAAGGAAAACCTGATCATCATAAGGCATGGAAGGACAAGAGGAATGAGAATTTTGACCAATTGAAGAAAGGCTTCAAACCTTCTCACTTCTAGAATCAGCAAAGGCATCCCTCACAAATCGTGTCTAATCCAGCCAGAGTGATGGAGGACATGACAAGAGATCCAAAAGAGATCATAGAACCGCTCCAATGTTGGGGATGTGGAGGACCCCATCTGCGCATGAATTGTCCGCTTCGGAATGGGAATGTGAGTCAAGCTCATAACATCCAAGAATTTGAAACTGTGGGTCAAGTAGCACTGACCGTCCCTAGAATTTATGCAGTCCTAGAGGACCGCCAGGAAGATCATCAGTCAACTATGGTTGAAGTTGCAGGTAATATTGCTAAGCAATCTATTTCTTTTTTTATTGACCATGGATCTACTCACAGTTATTTTACTCCTAGATTTGTTGAGATTTGTGCTTTAAGAAATTAAATCATAACAAATCATGGTTAGTTCAACTAGCCACTGGAACCGAGAGAAAAGTTAGTGAAGTGGTAGAGAAGTGTCCATTAGTCATGGATGGGTTAGTCACTTTTGCATACTTGAATGTTCTACCACTTGGTTCCTATTATTTTCTCATTGGAATGTATTGGTTAGAAGAAAAACAAGTAAATATTGATTGTTATAACAATACTTTTGAATTCATGGATGAAGAAGGAAACTTAAGGGTTGTAAGAGTCATTCAAAAGGTGATCTATGTTAGGAAAATTTCAGCAATGCAGCTGAAGAAGTTCTGTAGGAAAGGTTTCCAGTTGTATGCAGCCAATGTGTTGGAGACAGTAGAGAATGAAACTCCTAGGTTGGAGGACTTTCATGTTTTGCTGGAATTCAAGGATGTCTTTCTCGATGAGATCCTAGGACTTCCTCCAAAGAGGGACATTAATTTTACCATTGACCTTGTGCCAGGAGCAGCACCAATGTCTAAGACGCCTTTCAGGATGAGCACACCATAAATGCTAGAGCAGATGATGCAGCTGTAATAGTTGTTGGAGAAGAAGTATATCGGGCCAAGTGTGTCCCGTTGGGGAGCACCGGTGTTGTTTGTGAAAAAGAAATATGGTACACTCAAGTTGTGTATTGATTACAAACAACTGAACAAATTTGCTGTGAAGAACACTGATGTCCTTTACCTCGAATTGATGACCTTTTTGATAAAATGACAGGAGAAAAGGTATTTTCCAAGATTGACTTAAGGTCTGGTTACCACCAGGTAAGAATCGAGGATGAAGATATTCATAAGACAACCTTCAGAACAAGGTATGGACATTATGAGTTTGTAGTGGTACCATTTGGTTTCACAAATGTACCAACTACATTTGTGTGTCTCATGAATAATGTTTTCAACAAGTATTTGGACAAATTTGTTCTTGTTTTCCTTGATGGAATTCTTGTTTATTCTAAGAATGAGGAAGATCATGAAGAACATATGAGATTGACATTGAAATTGCTAAGAGAGCATAAGATGTATGCGAAGATGAGAAAATGTGACTTCTATAAAGATAGAATTCATTATTTGGGTCACATTATCTCAGATGAGGGCATATTTGTGGACCCTGAGAAGATTGAGGCCATTATGAATTGGCCAAATCTAAGAAATGTGACAGGTGTGAGGTATTTTATGGGATTTTCATGATATTATAGGAGATTCATTGAATGATTCTCCAAGGTTGCACATTCAATCACTTCTTTGCAAAAGAAGGGGATAAAGTTTGAGTGGACACCAAGGTGTGAAGAAAGCTTCCAACAATTGAAGAATCTTCTCACAAGTACACCAGTTCTAAAAATTGCAGACCCAGAAAAAGATTTTGTGGTGTGTACTGATGCATGTAATCAAGTACTTGGAGGAGTTCTTGTGCAAGCCAACCACATGGTATGTTATGAGTCTATAAAGTTGAAGGATCATGAGAAGAACTATGCCACTCATGATTTAGAACTTGCAACCATAGTACATGATCTCATGTTGTGGAGAAATTACTTAATGGGAATAAGATTTGAACTAAGGACAAACCATTGTGGTCTGAAGTACTTGTTTGATCATCATACTCTAAATGCTAAGAAATATAGATGGATGGAGTTTTTGTGTGAGTTTTATTTTGAAATCAAACACATAAAAGGATAAAGAAATAAAGTGGTTGATGCACTCAACAGGAAGGTGCATGAAATGCATGTGGCATCTCTCATTATTTTCCAATAAGATTTGGGACAATAGATTGTTAATCATACTACCGAGGATGAAATGTATGTGCAGATAAAGGACAAGTTGTAGCAACAAGGTCTTGAAAAGGAGCATGAGGGATATAAATTGGAAAAATATGAGCTTCTTACTTATAAGAACATAATTTATATTCCAAATGTAGCAGACTTGAGGAGAATTGTTATGGATGAAATCCATCAAGCTCCATATTTTGGTCACCCAAGATATCATAAAACAATTGCTATAGAAAAAAAGAAGTATTTCTAGCCAGGAATGAAAAAGGTCATTGCTGAGTATATTGATAAAGGCATGAAATGTCAGTAGGTAAAGGTTGAGCATCAACACCCAACAGTGTTATTGCATCCTTTGATAGTCCCATAATGGAAATGGGAAGTCATTTCTATGGATTTTATTACAAGGTTTCCAATGACTTGGAGACAACATGATTCCATCATGGTTGTGGTGGACAAGTTGGAAAAATAAGCACATTTTATACCGGTTAAGTCCACATATAAGACTGATGACATTGCCAAAATATTCATGAAAGATATTTTCAGATTGCATGGATTTCCTAAGGCAACAGTTTCTGACAAAGATCCCAAGTTTACTTCCAATTTTTGGAAGGGTCTGTTTGCAGATTTCGGTACAAAGATGAACTTCAACATTTCCTACCATCCTTAAACTGATGGACAAATAGAGAGATTGAATCAGTGCTTGAAGGCATGCTTCACATGTATGTCATGGACAAGCCATCCAAGTGGGAAGATTATTTACACTTGGTAGAGTTTTCCTATAATAATGGACAGCAAGCATCCTTGTGGATGAGTCCATATGAAGATTTTTATGGAAGAAGGTGTAGGACACCAGTGACATGGGATAATCCAGTGAATATGATTGTGCTTGGTCCAGAATTGCTTAAGGAAATGGAGCAAGAGGTTGCAAAGATCAAGAATGACCTGAAGGAAACTCGGGATAGATAGAAAAATTATGTAGATAAGCATAGAGTGCATATAGAATTCAGTGTTGGGGATCATGTTTACCTCGGAGTGAAGGAAATGAAGATTTCCTTGAAGCTGGGAAGTTGTTCCAAGATTTCACCTAGATACTGTGGGCCGTTTGAAGTTCTTGAAAGAATAGGGCCAGTTGCATATAGACTTGCATTCTTGCTAGCACAAGAGATCATAATTATTTTCATGTTTCTTTGCTTAATAAATATGTACATGATCCCAACCATGTGATAAAGTGGGATGTGATTCAGGTGGAACCCGAGGGAGAGTTCCAAAAAGAGCCATTGCTCATCCTCGACAGGAACGTCACAGTGCTATGGAATAAAGTCATTGTACAAGTGAAGGTTCAGTGGGAGCACTATGGTCCTAAAGAGGCTACGTGGGAGCTGGAGGATTCCATGCGATTGCCAACATCCATTTTTGTTCAATTTTGCAGAGCACTGAGGATAGTGCCCAAGAGAATTTCGTTCAATTTTGTAAAGCACAAGGACAGTGCTAATGAAGGGGGAGGGGGATGTAACACCTCGATTTTGACTCCATGGTATTAAAATTGTACATGATGTATGTATTGTATGTAAATTATGGCGAATAGCTCAAGGCCAAGGCCCTGCCATTGATTGGTGTTGTGTGGATCGATGATCAAGATTGATACCAATGGTTTTAGTGCTAAGTCAGGCACAATATATGTTTTGGAACACCATGCAAAAATGCAATTAATAAAATACCACAACTAGCTATGAGACTGCAACATGAAAGAGATAGGGGCATGATTTCACCAAGAATAGGGAGCAAAGATGATTTTAGAGGCAAATTATAGCCCATAGGTGGATTTTAAGGAGTGACCAAAAAAAGGTGGGAGGAATTTTAATATTAAAATGGTTTTTTATTTTTATTTTAATAAATTAGCCCATTTGTCTATTTTACATATAATTTCCTCAAATTAAATAGCCTGTACCATGAAAATTCATAAAATTGAATGTATCCCACTTGATTATGGGGAAAATTTTGACATTCGCCCGAATTTCTTTGGTAATGGAGATCAAATCGCCTGAATTTTCCGGTTTCTGAGGAGAAACGAAGATGGTTCGCCCAAATTTATGGATGATAGGTTAAAAATTTGGTATTTCTCCCTTGATTTATGGATCTTTGGGTAAACTTGTCTTTCTTTGTCCTTGATTTGGATAAAATGGACTTCGTTTGTCCTTGAATTGGGTTTGTGGAGAAATTATTGAGCATTTATTCAATCTTCTTTCAATGTTTGATGATTTGTTTTTCATACGTTTATACTAACTTGCTTGTTGTGTGTGAAGGGATGTATACATATGAAGGAAATATGGAAACATACATCTATCTTCTGCAACATGCCTTTCAGAGGAAGAGCCTTTTCTTGAGCAGAATGCTCCATAGAGCCCCCAAAAATGAAGCATTGATTGGGTCTGTAAGAACATTGATCAAAATAGAAGATTTCTTGGTTGTTTGTTAGGGATACTTGGTTGAAGAAGAAGGTTTTTTCCTTAAGGATGAGAAGTTACCTTTAGCTATAGATACATGTATAGATAAAGTCTCAAAACCTCAGGGCATGATAGTATTCTTTCCTAGTAAGAGGTTACCTTTTCTGGGTCTTTTATGTCTTTGTCTTTGGTGGCCCACTCTTCTCTTACTAATTAATATTTTTGATCATCTACAAGTTATTCATACAAATTATATCTAAAGAAGTACTAAAAACAAGCATAAATTGCTATCCACATTGTGACCCAATACTTTTATCTATTGTGCCGAGAGGTGTATTTACATGTTGGGTAGGGGGTGATTCTTTAAAAATTTGTTTGTGTGGAGAACTTGGGCTGATGTATTGTCTATAATCATTATTTAAAGAAAAATATGATCCATGATTAACATGGCTGTTTTGTCACTGCCTATGACTATATTTTGTCCACAATCACTGACCTTTCCTGTTGAATAAAGTTTGGTTTGGGTGCTCTTTGTTTCATACAACATGAAATGTCTCATACAATTGAAAATTATGAGGTCCATTGGGATACATATTTTAACTATTAATTTCATGGCTTGTGGGTTGTGAACTAGTATTTTGATGCAATCTCTATTACATCCCGTTACATCTCTGTTTTTCACGTATTGCCATTTATTATCTTTATGAAAGTGAGTTTTTGTCCTTTTGATAATGCCATATTTTCTGATTTGGCATGTAGTTTTCCTAGAAATATATTCCTATTGTTTCCATATATTATCATGAACTTAATGATATTATGTTTCTTTATATGATTCTGTATTTGTCACTGTTGATGTGACATAACATTTGGTACTTATTTAGAAAGTGCAATTAGTCACAAATGTGAAGGTTATATTATGCAGATTTCTATATGTATTCATTCATATGGTGTCTCCTTGTAGTAGTTTAAACTTCAAATTTGGATGTAAATCCTATCCCTAAGGCTTTCGTATAGGTACATCTACTAATTTTTGTTTATTAACTATGCCAGATTGTGTCATATGTTGTTTGTTTGAATCTATTGCTAACCTTGTTATGTACTATTCAATGCTTTCCCAATTATGGCTCCAAGTTCCAACTTCCCTCTCAAGCATATTGGCATTCACAGTCCAGTATCATGTGATACTATTGAGTAGTAATTCACAACTTCTGATAATTTAATTATAGTACCTTTATGGAAAAAATCATGTTTGTTCCTTGGATTTCTCGTTGATAGGTTACAAATGGGTATCAGAGATGTAGTCTCATGAACTTATAGATCAATTAAAGGTTATGAATGGGTATCAGAGATGTGGTCTCATAAAATTATAGATCTATTAAGATTGAAGCATGGGCATTTCTAATTCGCTAGTTTTTCAGTCGATATAATGAGCATTGCTAATTTTTTAATATTGGTTTTCTAATGCCATGTTTGCTAATATTGGGTATCCTAGGATGCGCAAAGTTTGCTCTTTGTAGAGAACTTGTCAATGCTCTGGGTGGCCTCGGAAATGACCGGCCGATGGAAATTATTATGGGTGACCTTATTAAAGGTATGATTCACACATTGAAGTGAATAAATTTGTGTGATAAAGGTATTCCGATATTCTAACATTGTCATGAAATAGTCTCACTCTCCTTTGTATAAAGTGCTATAGAGTTTTTATTATTTAGGGTTCTTAATATAGTGTGATACACTGGTGTCCATTCCCTTATGCATATATTACTTTACAAAAATACATACTAATCAATATTGCCTCAGGTATATATAGATAAGATAAGATAATTTGATTGATGTCTAACTCATGACCACTAGCGTAGGTCAATGGGACTGTGCAGTGTAGAGTACAATGATGTCTTTACAAAGTCGGAGTACTGAATGGTCACTTATAAAAAGGAAAAAGGTAGTAAAGTAAAATGAAGTAGAACATAGCATGAAGTCTATGCTGAAGCATAAATGACATGAAAAATCCTTGACCCCAAGCATGAGAAGTCTCACAGGGATGAAGATGTACAAGTGTAAAAGATCCAGGAGAAAGGCTAAAAGTAAAGTGGTGGGTTTGTATGGGAATAGACCCATTTCTCCTAATATTTGAGGCTAGATGAAGGAAACAATGAATAATATGCTGTTGAGAGGAAGAACTGGTGGGGTCTGGACCATTCATTGCACTATTGTGTAGAGGAGAAAGGCTATCGTCGAGGCCTAGAGACATGCATATGCATATGAAACAATCTGGCTCTGCTTTGTATAATGTGATATAGAGGTTTTATTATGTAGGGTTCTGAATACTATGCTATACATTGGGGCCATTCCATGCTTCATGTAGTACTTCAGAGAAAGACATACAAGTCCATATTTCCTCAGCTATATATAGAGATATGAGAGCTAGAGACATGCATATGCATTATACCAATGTTGGAAACGTCTTCCATAATATTCTAGAACAATCTCCACAATCTGTACAGAATATCTCCTCATGAAATGTTGTAGTATTGTCAATGTTTAACAAATAGTTTAGACTTTATATATTATCATGGTTGTATACATAATAAGTATGTAATCTTTCTCGAATCTTGGCTCATATGTATTTGACAATAGCGAGTTGATTAAGAGCCAAGGGTTAGTTCAATCAGTTGGACCATCTCCAAAGGCATGTTTCAGAAACATTGATGAATGTCTATTAGATTGACATGTGAAGTTTATGGATGAAGTTACAGAGATCCTGTCACTAATCTGTTACTTGCGATGTTTTTTTCAAAAAAATAATCTTCTTAATGCTGAAATTAGTAGATGATTGGTTTACAAATCGTTTGATTCATAGTTATGCCTCTTAGGGGTAAAGAAAAGGAATTCTAGTTTGGAAATCCCATCATAGTGTAAGTGCACTTGGTTCTACCCATCACACGGACTTGATTATGTGTCCAAATATCACATGTCAGGTGTAGTTTCTATTATTGATGGTGAAGGACATTGTGTTAGATAGGTAGATGGGTAGGCTCATTTGTCCCTTGTGTCATGGTGTTCTCATTTAAAAGTGTCAAATCATCCAGTTGACAGTTTATAGCTCTTGAACCTGCATCTCCTCACCCGCCCTTGTCTGTTGCACCATTGGTCTTGGTACAGATCTTGTATAGGTTCTATTGAAGAACCAAACTAGCTGTATTTTATTCATGCACCTATGTGAAAGGGTTGACACCTACATATCCAGCGTGGAAAAGTTCAGAACCATAGCTCCTACAGCTTCCTTCAACATCTCAATGTCCACTTCATCCTTGCCACTAGAAGAAGGTGATGAAGAAGTTTGTTTTGTTTTTTCACTTCCCTCAACATGTTTTTTCAATTCAAAACTACTAAGTAAATCATCCAATTTTAGTGGTACCATCCCACTAATTTCACTGCCACCAAGCACTTCTAAAATAATCGGCATTTTGAGGTGGGCATCACCTATTAGCTTTAGGATATGGTTGTTTAACTAATTTGTATCTGTTGTTTCCAATGGGAATTCTAATCTCATCAGCTTCTTTTTCATACTTATGGATACAGATTCTTGCACATTAACTATTGCTTGTTTAAATGAAGACAAATTCTTCTCCCATCCTTTTAGAGAATATACTGAAAAATATCATGCTGGTTTCATTGTCTTATCCTGTTGGCTTCATTGTCTTAGTTGTCTTGGAGATGCTTTTGCTTCCCCTGGAGTTGAATCCATGGAATCCTCTAGATTGTTTTCATGGAAGGAATCTTTCATTCACCTAAGGAAAAATAGAGGACATGAAACTTTTATCCTCAACAAACAATTGGAATTTTTTGCACTGGAGCATGTAATTTACTACATCATTATCAAATCCTAAAACACATCTGAACTTAACCATTTCACATAATCCTGCAACAAGATCAGGATGCTCTGACAACATGCCAGTTTAAATCACCTCTGCAAGATCAGTTGCCAAGGACATATTTTCCTTTTGGTTGTGTTGATCTGATATTTTTATCAAAATTCATTCTTTATGATTTTCCCATCTCACCAGACTGGTTGTTCTTGCTTTAACCGTCTCTGCCACACCACTTTATGATGGTACAGAAAGTGAGTACTCAACTGTAAAGGTTTCAGTAGCTTCACATACAGTAGATTCAACAAGAGTACTCGCAATTTGATGCCTTTTATCAGGTAACAATTTGAAAGAGGGATGTGCAAGATATGCAAGAATAATTCTTTATAGTCCTATGTTGACCATCCCCTTTCCTGCTGGAATATTCTACAGAGAGATATTATTTGGAACAGAGATATCATTTTTTACTATTTCTTGGGATATGTTATGAGCTCCAAGATGGATATAAATTGAGAACAATGTATCCAATGGTATCTCGGGATCAGAGGGGTTAAGAATCAGGATGCCATGCAAATTTTTCCCTTGTAGAAGCTCTCATGAATAACTCTTTTAACTTCAAATCATCGAGGAATGAAGGTTTCATTTGGAGGACTTAGTTGGATATCTACAATGCTTGTGTAAGCTGGCAGCCTAAGAGGTCGTCTTCTAAGACATCACTTTATTTTCCCATATGAACTGATCCGGTGTTTTAAAATGTTTCTCCAAACTGAGCAGCACTCTGCTGTAGAAACTTGATGATCAGTGGATATCCAATCTAGCCACAGACTGTAATAATGATCAATTCTAGGATACATAGCCACTCCAAGATAACTAGAAAAGAAAGGAAGTAATTCATTTTCATAGAATTTATCAAGGATTTCTAACCTATAATGAAAGAGTCCATTGTCATCATGAACTACACATAGGTTTGAATCCCTCCATTCACCCCCGTGTCCACCACCTACTCGAATCCAAATTTTAACAGAGTTACTGTCAACAGGATTCTAGTGGAATCACTGAAGATATTTATAAATCCTCATTATGGCTTGCAACTCTGTGTGCATTTGGAGACGCTTGGCAATAAAATCACATCCTTTCCCAAATTCAACAACCACACCCATATGTTGAAGGTTATTCTTGAATTCATTTATGTGATTTCCATAGAATGAATTATCAATGAATGGAAGGTCCTTTAACTGAAAACCAGTATATTTCCATTCAGAATTGAACCAAAAATACATTCAAGGAGATTGGTACCCCCTGTGAGTTTTTATCCAATTTCCTTCAACTATGTTTTTTTTGAATGCTACAGGGAGTGTCTCATTACTGATTAGTGTCAAATGTTGTATCCACTCTAAGAGAAAAAATCCTTTCTCCTTCTCAGGAGGAGAGTAAACTCTAGGAATGGCAACATCCAGTGGTATTAGAAATGGAATATCGACAGCTCCAAGATCATCTCTGATAAATGACTCGAGATCATCTTCCCCTTCAATCCATAAGCACAATGAGGCAGTTTTAGGTAAGCCATTGACAGGACAACAAAGCCATGTTCATCCCATGGGTTGATTTCCAATAGATTTTCCCACTTGCTTATGGATGTTGGCACAAGTTTTGATTTGGGAACCTTGACTATATATCCATATTCATTAAGTAGTGGAAAATCTGAGCATAATTTCTGAAAATATCTGTTGTCAATATGGTCACTGGTGTAGGAAAAATACAAAAACTGAGCAACATTGACAACAAACTTACTATTCTTAGAAACCTTAGCTTTATCTACAATTTTCCTACTAAAAATTGATATAGAAAGATCCATGATCTGAGGATAGTGATTTAACCATCCTTGCAATGTTGAAAGTCCTTGAGAATCCAAATTTCTCATGGCCATTTGAGTGGCATCTGACATGAATTTGAAATTTGCAACACGTCTAAACTCCCGACTCCATCTTGCCAACCATGAAATGTGTTCCACCTCAGATGAAAAATATTGTTTATGGCCATTAGATATATCTGATAAACTAGACCAGTCCACTTTATGGTGATCATTAACGAACTTAAAAAGAGGAAAATTCTGGAGAGAAATTGAAATGCCTCTTTCCTAGTGTTCACAAAGAAAGCACAGAAGTTGCAAATATAAATATTTTGATAAATCTGTGACCCAACCAGAGCTGCTAAGAATGCACTGGGAATACCACTTGTAAGGCACAAAACCCACCCCTAAGAATTTTAGGACAAGTGAAACTGATATTCCTCCATCCAAGAATGCATTATGAATACCCCAGTCGACCATAGAGAACTAGGGCTCTCTAAGCCATTTTTAGATGCATTGTCTAGTATGTCTCTAAAGGAAGGTAGTATTATGCGAGCTTCTTTAGGAATATAATAAGAATTATGAGTCTCACATAATATTACTTCTTCTTTCTTCAGTTGTTCCTAAATGGCATCCCTTACTCGTCTTAGCTCCATACAACAAGGAATATCAATTGGCAGGTACTTGAAGAAATGGGCTCTAGACATGGGAGGAGATGATTGCACACTGCACAAAAGGGAAGTAAAGGAAGACATTAAATCTGATAGAATGAAGTCAAATGTTCCTTGGTTCCACTTACTGTAAAAAATGATGCTCTCCCTTGAAGAAACGAGCAAGAAATCTGCTTGAATTATAAAGGGAAATCGAGTGATCATGTCTATGGTGAGGAAAGCATAAATACCAGAAGCTATCTTATTTCCAGCTCTATTGAGTCATTCCTCAAATGGGAAATCCAATGTTATTACCCACTTTTCCATGTCTTTTCTCTCCTCTATCCAACTCTACTCATGCATAGGAAAACACTGCCTCCACATATAATAACTGCATTCACTCTCTGTGTTAGCATTTACTTGTGCTGAGAGATGCAGAATGAATGATTGACTGTGTTCATTCTTGGTAGTTCTAATTTCGGTTTCTTGTGAAACACATATTGCATTAACTCTGTTTAATGCATAGTATTCATTATATTCACGAACATATAGATTTCAAATTTTAGACATAAACATAATTACTTTAGGATGAATATTTTCCAACTGCTCTTTCATAGCATCGACCTTCTCAGTACGCAAAGGAAATATTATTACAGTGTTTGGAAGCTCAAAGCCATAAACTTCTTTGAGGTCTTCAATGCTTGGTTTTTCATCAATCTACTCTGGAACAATATATCCAATTTTGGTTCCAGCTGGAGGTATCTCATTAAACCTTATTTTATATCCATTACATTGTGCCTGAAAGAGGTATCTTCAACCGAGGCATTTAGATCTATATACTACCCAAGGAATGATTGTTTAATTTATACTTAATACTTGATTTATGGTATCTCCAGAAACCATCTCTCATGATATTTAATTTATACCTGTTTATCAAAGGAACTATCCATGATTGAGAAATTAAATCTACATCTTTAAGGAAAATTTTTGTTTTCATGGTTTGGTCTGACTATTAATGTGGGAAGTGGAGGTAAAACATTCAAAACAAAGTGATTGAGTCTATCACATATTAGAAATTTTCCAACCTGCAGACAAACTTGCACTCTGCATTTTATATATCAGATATGTAACATGAATGCATAAAAAATAGTTAATAGATGTGTTAGAGACTCTTATTGAAGTTAACATGTTTTGAGTTATAGTAATTCTAAAAAGCATATTCTGATACTTAATTTATGCTTTGTCATAAAAGGAACCATCCATCATTGAGAACTACATCTAAGGAAAAACATTGTTTTCATAGTTTGGTTTGACAATTAATGTGCAAGAGAAGGTAAAAGATTCGAAAGAAAGTGATGAAGTGCATCACATATTAGAACAACTTCCAAGATGCAGACAAACATGCACTCTGCAATATCTCGGATATGTAGCAAGAGTGCATAAAAGTGTGCCACCAAGACTCTTATAAAAAATGTTTGAATGTTTGAGTAAGACAAAAGTAATAAAAAGTACTAGACCTTAATGAGTTCAGCCTCATAGGTAATAGATGTTGAAAGATAACAAAACTTGTGTAAAATTTAATAATCCAATGTTGTAGACTAAAACAAAGAGAATCCATCATGATCAGGGAAATCATAATGCAACAATTTTGATGAGGGAAAGAACAAATATGGTATGCCAATAAATGCATTATGAAAAAAATGCTATCTGATGAGTTGCTTCTATTTCAAACCATTTTTCTCACTTTCTGAATTTATCTCGGCTAGTTACTTGGTTTATGATTGGTTAGATGAGTTACTGAGCATTAGACGCTTGTCTATAAAGTAGAATAGGGAAATAACCTAAATAATTTATAGATTCCTACCTTACAACTGGTCTTTCTCTTAGACGATAGAACTTGCATGTAGTGCCAAATTTATAAGTTCCTATATTCAAATAACATTGTACAATCCCGTTCAAGAAATATTACAATGGAAGATGAGGCAAACAATTATATAAAAGTTTATTGAACCAAAAAACATAGAATGTAAAGAAAAAAACATGAAAGAAATTTAGATATTATATCTTCCTCTATTGCCATTCTCAGATTGTAAGGAAGATATAAGAATACACCAAATCAAAAACTTCCTTGAACCATTATATGTGTAAAATTTAAACCCAAAATATGAAAGAAGCAATCAATATTCGATGGAAGATATCGGGTCTTTTAAATTGCTCAAGGGCTCTACAAAGCAAACAGTAACACAACTTGTTTCTATTGTCTCTCTTTTTGCAGGCACTCATCACTCTCCTGTAGCACTTATGAAATCACATGCCTGTGGATATATCGGTGAAGAATTGTATAGACTCTTTTGATTATACAACTTTTATGCGCAGACATAAAATTTTATTAATTGTAAGTCATATCAACAGAGGGAAATGGATGTTCATGATGTTTCTCATCAGTTTTAGGAAAACCACTTATTGTACATAATTATAATGGAGGATCTCAAAATGTTGAACGAACCACTCAGGTTATCAGGGTTGCTGCCATATTTGTATTTGAATTCCTTGTTTGTATACCTTTAGTATTTCATCCCTTTAATGCAAATATATTTTTGTTGGGATTGAGTAATTCTGGAGCAGATGCATCTCAAGTACTTTTGCAGGAATGTGTTTCCTATGATGAATGCATTATGTTGCATGAAATTGGCATTTCCATTGGTAATATTGATTGGATAAAGGATTATCATTTTTTCTCACTTGATGCAGAACATTCTAGCATGTCCAAAGAATTCCATGCGTCAAAGAGTACTATGTAGAACAATGGACAATTTGATACAGAAAGCAAATATGGAACACATCAATTGGAAGGTATCCATTTCTCAGATTTAGATACCACTAAGACAAAAGGAGAGACGCTTGATGGATTGCAGTCACAACATTTTAATGATAAAAAAGGTTCACAGGATATGTTCTAGGATTGTGATAATCACATTCCTAGAAGAGAAGGTCTTGCAATTGATGGGTTAATTCAAAATTTGGACAAACGAATTCAGGATGAAAATGGGAGATTAATTATTTACGCTATTTGACGTGATGAATTTGGGCTAGATTTGGAGCTTGGGTGTAATGAATCACTTTTTAACAGAGAGCATGCTCGTTTGAGTCACGCATTACAGTGAATTTTACAAGAGCTATATTCCAATATTCTCATTTCCTCCTTGAATTTATCCAAATGCAGATGATAATTCTTATCCTGCTCATGTGGAATCAACTTTGTCACTAATCGTGCAAAGCATTGGTGTTGCGGTCTTGAGTAATGAATTGGGATTCATCACCAAAAACATTAGAGCTCTTTGTGATGTTAGGAATTAAACCAAAAAAGGTTCTAATGTTGGCTATATTGGATAGAAGGGGATTGGATTTAAATCAATATTTTGGGTGACTGATTCACCAGAAATTCATTCAATTGGTTTTCATATGAAATTCGACATCACTGAGGGGGAACTTGACTTCATTTTCCCAACCCTCGTACCTCCTCTATGCAATATTGAATCTCTTAGCAGAGAGCTAGCCACTGGAAATGAGAATTTAGAGGGTCCTGTTTGGAATACATGCATAGTTACTTCCTTTCAAACGCTCACTCATGGAAGGAACAAGAATGAGGTCACCAGCTTCAAATTTTGCAGATCTTCATCCATCATTATTATTATTTCTTCACCGTCTTCGTTGTATCATAGTTATGGATATTCAGATGAATTCTTTGATGATATTGCGAAGAGAGGACATTGGTAATGTCCTGGTAAAGGTTTCACATGGCAAGGAAAGCACTACTTGGCTTGTGGTGAGTTGGAATTTGAATGTCGGTACTATGCATCCTGGCATACAAAGCACAAAAATCACTATGGCCTTCACATTATGTTAGGACTGTATTGGAGAGTTTGTACCTTATCTTGGAAAACCAGTATTTGCATTCCTTCCATTGGGAGGTTATGGTTTGAAATTTATTTTTAAGGGGATTTCACACTGTGATTATCCAGGGAGGAGGTCGATGGTGATAGTGATAGTGCTTGGAACCAATGGTAACTTTCATAATTTACAGAGTTTTGTCAATGCTGTAGAGTCTTTTAGGTCTCTTCACTACTATCAAAGCAATCCATGAAAAGTTCTCACTTTATGTGAGTTTTGTCCTATTGGTCCGAAAAACTATTTCAGTGCCATGAAAGATTATTTTTGAGTTACAAGTTTTTTCCCTACTTGCCTTTAGAGGGTAAGGATAAACGATGAGTTCCATTATTGAGTACAAAGAAGGGATCAACAATTCATCACCCAAATTGTCCCTGGGAAGGGCCAAAGGCCCAACAATGCCCATTGGTTTAGTCTCTTGCGATCACGTGATCTTATTCCCAACCTTTCCTTCAACTCCTTGTATAGTAGTATATTCAATACATCATCTTAGTTCTAGAAGTCATTGTTATGGTTGTTTTTTCTATGAAGGATATTGCAAAGTCCTTATGATGAAATTGCTTGGGTCTTGCAATTTTTTGAAATATTTTATGCGACATTTTATATTTTTCCATTTAGATTTGAGTGATGTTGAAATTAGTTGATTTTACTCACATTAATAGTCACACCATTATGAATTGTACTAGATTCTAGAGACACCTTCCAAATAATTTTCAGGTTAGGTTGTAAAGTGAGTTTTACATATGCATATTACATATAGAATGCATTCTTTGGTTTTTATGTGCATTCAAGGCAGTACTATAGATCTTATATCTCTGCAAAACATATATGGTTTTGATGTGCCTTTGGAACATTAAAAATAGTGACTTTTTAGAATTTTCATTAAGAGCCCCATTGAAGAAGCAATATGTTCAACATTAAAAGAAGAAGTGTTTGTTTTTATACTTGTCATTAAACATTAGTTTGAACCAAACAAAGTTATGGGCTGGAAATCCTATTAAACTCATGATTTCTCCAAAAGTTGAGATTTATGAGCACAAAGCACTGTTGAACATTCTTGAAGAAGAAAATCTTGTCTAGGTGTAGGAGTGCATCCCTATTATTGGCTATTTGTATTATATAGTATATATTATAGACAAACTATGTGATTCTTGTTCCCCTTTCTCTCTATATATTTATATAGTATTTTACAGTAGCCTTTTTTCTAGTGGCACATTATCCATTTTGGATCTTCTCCTTATACAGTGATGATAAAGATATATGGAGCACACATGACGATATAACTTGAGAGAGAAAAGATTAAAGTCCTTGGTCCCGTTGGTCATGTAGGTAAAAGGGGTTGGATCTCCAACTTTATGGTACACCTTGGTCTTGTGGGTATGGGGGTTGCCTTACTACCTTGTTGTGACCCTTAGTTGACTTATGGTACTTTTGGTACTAGCACCCTTATTTTTTGTGGTACCATAACCTCTTTGATATGATGACCTAACCTTATTGTTTTTATTGTTGTTATTTATGTGACCATTTTGAACTTTGGTACCCTATACTAAGTCAACCTATTTTTATATTTTTGGTAACATCTAAAAGTTGGGTTTGATGAAAGACCCCTTAGAAGTCAAGTTATAAAAACAAGTCTTATCCTTCATTATGGATCCATCCAAGAAGATACATCTCAGCTTTGATCTTTCTGTTTGGCATCAAGGAATATGTTGCTAGGGTTTCACTGCTAGTTACCATATCTGAGTTTAAGGGTTTCTTTGTGCTCCCTTATTTTTCAAGTCACGAGTTGTGTTGAGTTGTAACCTTATGCATATGACTCATGGATTCTGTGGTGTCTCTCTTGTTGAGTTGTGACCTTATGCATCTGACCCTTGGAATGTGTTGTGTCTCTCTTGCTGCCATGCTGGGGCGTGACTTTATGAAGCTGACCCGTGACTGTATTAGGTTGATCCAAGACCATTTTGATACTAAAATTATAGGTCGTGTTCATTTATGTGGGCTACTCTTGGATTGTTATCGTTGGGGTCATCCCTCTGGGGATGCTAAACCTTATTTGTGACTGTGTAAGGTCTATTGCAATGGATTGTGACTATGTATGATCTATCCTAGATGGGCCATGGATTGTGATGATCTCCCTCATCCTTAAAGTGGACTGTGGTAACCTCTCCTAGCTAGGTAGTGGCTAATTTGACCTTACCTTTCTAGACATGACTTGTTTGGTGTTAATTATGCTAGAGGGAGTTTTGATATTTTAAGGTTGATTAGCTATGTTTTGGCCTAAATATCACTACTACTATCCTACGAGGGTCTTCACACATGGTGACTGAGATATCTTGCTTTCTACTGTATGTATCTAACCTTAACCTACAACTCTCTAACCTAGTCTATGTCAAGGTATGTCATATGTTCCTTTGGTGACTTTTCATTTTAGTGACAAGATCTGAACCTAAAAGTATTCGAGTATAATGTTGATCCAAACAATTCTAGACTAGATTTATTACTATTCTTTGTTAAGTGGTTATTAAATTTACTAGTATTGTTATTACTGCTTTATTTCTTGTACATTGCTATCGTTCTTTTCATTAGTTATAATATTGTTATTGTTTATGTTTTATACATGGTAATTGGTAAATCATCTCAAGATCCAACTTTAACAAAGTGACAATTGGAGTGTTAAAGTTGCAAGAGATGAAATTATGTTTTGAATTTGTTACAGCAGTAATATTTATGTTTTAGGGTTCTTAGGATTCAAATTTTAATTCATTGGTACAAAAATAATGGGAACAAATACTTTTGTATGTTTAAAAATTGAAATTGAATTAACAATTACTTTTAATATTGTTTCTAACTATTACCATGAGGTTGGATTTTTTTTAAATAAATGAATTAATTATTTAAACTATTGTTTTTTAATATTATTTGAACCACTCAACATTGTTTTCTTAATATGATAGATTTATATATTATAAATACTAAATCCTTAAAGATAGAGATTATTGAAATCTCTTTTTGTTAACCCTATTCTCATATTATGAAGTATAAAAAAACGAGGTGAAACTTCACCTCCACATAAAAGTTCTCATAATTCTTTATACATGGCGATGTCAACTTTTAAAAGTTTTCATAATTCTTTAAACATGGCGATGTCAACTTTTACTTCTCTCACTATTCTCCACCTGTATTGTATGTAGATCATATGTAAATAACAACAAAAACAATGAGAACAGTTACTTATATATGTCTAAAAATCAAGGTATAGAATTGAATCTTTTATCTATTTAAAATAATTTGTTATTTGTTTAAAATTCAAAGTATAGAATTAAATCTTTTAATTCATATCATTCAAACATAATGTTGGAAATATTAATTAATCGTTGATCCATAATTCAATTAGCCGACTTTGTCAGAGTTTGTAGCAGGTCAGAAAGTGCCAGAGAGTTTGACAAGATCAAGAGTTCAGATTTCTCGCATATAAGTCAATAGAATTTAGTTGCTGAAGCTAAGTTTATAGGTAGAGAGTAATTGCAGTCTTTAAATATTAAGACGGTTAGTCGGCAGAAATATTCTATATGAAGGATGAATTTTTTAAATCAAATATATACACAGAAAATGAGAAGATAGACAAGCAACAGAGAAGAGAAGTGCGAAGAAGAAGAAGGAAGAAAACTCGTTGTAGAGTTTGAAGCTCAAGCTTCTGTGTATTTGCCAAGTTTGTATTTATGGCTGTTAGTTTTGTTATGTCGTCGCATGAAATTTACATATTTAAGTTTATGGTTGAATGAATGTTTTAGATAGCCGCACAACTTTTCCATATTTACCTGAGTGAATGTTGTTTACATTTACTGTTAGTGAAAGACATCAAGAATCCATAATTATTTCACTCCTAGTTTTACTCCCAAGTTCCTAGTTTTATGGGTAGAGGTTCGACACAAATATTGTTTATTATTTTCTTATATGATATTGCGAGTGATTCACAATATATTTGTGTCGCAGTTAATCCTAGGTTATCGTAGTAAAAGTGTTATTCATATTCCAAAGTCCTTAGACTAGGAAACATAAAGTTATTGTGCGGAAGTAAAAACTTGTTTGCACATGAGTAGTTTGCAACCAATTCACATCGCAGTAAAATCCGGTCGAATCCTAAGTTAAAGTGTGTCAAGGTGAAAATTTTGTGCAGTTACTTCATTGTAGTAACTCCCACGTAGTAATTCCCACGTAGTAACTCTTGCACAGTAATTCTGTTGCGCAGTAATTTCTTCACGCAGTAAATTCTGTCGCAAGAAATTTGAGTCGCAAGTTTTGAAAACATGAAAAAGGGGAAAACAAAAGGTTGTGTTGCACGGTAACTCAAGTTGATTGTCACGGTTGTCGAGATCTGGTATCAGATCTAGTTTAGGAAAGAAATCTTGTCCTAAAAAGATAAAAGTAATTTTCTATGGAAAGTTAAAAATTAAAAAAATGGCTTCTACTTCCAGTTCAAATATGTCGAGTTTACACACTACTACATTTTGACCAAAAATCCAACGGCTATCATGTCGGATTTTCGACACTTCTCTGTCGCATGAACGACACTTTGATTTTTTTTTAACCGTTAGAAACTTTTCGTCGGTGATCTGACACCTAGGTAACCGTCGCTTAAGCGACACCTAGGTAACCGTCGCTTAATTTTACAGTGTCGGTTAAGCGACGGAATTTCTTCGACAGTACTAAATTTTTTTCAATGAAATAACTCTTCATTCTGTCGGTAAAGCGACAGTAGTTCCGTCAGATAAGAGACGGATATCAACTGTGGCTGTCGTATAAGCGACAGGATATTCCGTCGGTTATGCGACGGATATGGACTATAATTGTCGGAAAAGAGACATTTAGAAACGTCAATTAAACGGCGGATAGAAACTATAATGGTCGGAAAAGCGACATTGATAAATGTCGATTAAGCGACGGATAGAAACTATAACTGTCGAAAAAGAGACATTTAGCAACGTCGATTAAGCGACGGATAGGGATATGGAGCGTCGGTTAAGCGACGTTTATGAATGTTTTTAAAAAATAAAAACGCCTACAGAAGCGTCGGTTAAGCGACGTCTGTAGGCGTTTTTAAAAAAAAAAATCATTTATCAATAAGGCACATGAGCCCTGGCATCAATGTGTAAGTTGGCTTGGTCATTGCCTGCATTCGAGCCTCAAAGTTGTCTCTCCTATCATCAATCAATAGGTTTGGTTCTTTTTCTTGGCCAGGCCAATATTGAGATCTAAGGATGGATTATTGTCAACGGGCTTGGTTAGTTCTGTGCCCCTGCCCCCCCCATTCGACCATTGTTTATAGAACATGGACAAGGTAAACGTGGGTATGTAAACATCATATATTAAAGCATAGGGTACCATTGGAAAGCAATTGGAAAACAAACATACCAGATTCAAACTATCTATCAATAATTAAAGCCAATTCTAAGCATAAAATGAAATTTGTAATTTAAGGATCAAAAGCAATAAAGTATAAAGTAGGGAAGTTGGAAAACACAGCCAGGGTTGGATCAAAGGCTAACTGTATGGGAAGTTGGAACTGTACGGGAATAAGGCTAACTATATGGGAATAAGGATTTGGAAAGATAAACTGGTGGTGGTATATATATAGATGCTGATGGTATTCCATCAGGTACTCAACCCACCTGGATAAATAGGTACTCGGCTGCATATATAAAGGATTTGGAAATAGCATATAATTCTGGTGATACTAAACCCACCTGGCCCCCAAAGGTACTCGATTGCATATATCTCGGCTACATCTATAGGGAGAGTATTTGTCTATATCAATCCCTTGAATGTGGATCTCAATTGGTACAGGACGCACACCAGGTGGAAAATTGAAAAGCCCAAGAGCTTCTATAGGAGCAATATAGACACATCGAAATACACTGTCTGTGCCTTTTTGATGCAATCGTAGTAAAGAAAACTCAGCACAGATAGTCTTACAGCTACCAGTAGGTGCTGCAACTAAAATATTATCATCTGAGTTATAAAGCACAGTAAATACCTGAGTTTGAATAGGATTGAAGTGTCTAAACTGTTGATAAAGTGCTTCATATGAGGGATTTCTTAA
>LPNX010779685.1:1249-15738 GCA_001517045.1 Pseudotsuga menziesii
AACATCGTGGAGTTTAAATAAAGGGCTTTGTTACCTTGCCTAACAAGATTATGCGTTACAAAATAATGGATATACATGTTATAAACAACAATAGTATGGTTTAGGATTAGAAACATAATGGATTTTAACTTAAAATGTTTTGAAGTTATATTTTTTTTTACAAGGATTAGTGTTATAGACAAAATGATAAGTCTAGCACTATACTTTACGCCCTATACTTGTTGTTTGTACCTTAATAATAGGTAAAACCTTGTAAGACATTTTCCATTCAGATGCATTGGGTTAGAGGTATTTATTTGTTTAGATAGGAGAAAATATTTGTTATTTATCCTACCTTCGAATAGAATTAAGAAATGAAAAACTGTAGGTTGCAGTTTATGAGATAAAACTGGGGAGACTTACTCTATACTTGCTCTTATTCTACTCTGACGGATAACATACATTTCTTGGTTAACATTTCTGTATGGCAACTTGAAGTTTTTAAGGTAGTCAATCTTAATTTAAAGGTTTTCAAAGATATGAATAAGAAGAATATAACTAAGTAACTTTAGGTAATCTACTGCGCCATCTTCTCTAATGTTTGGGTCGTGAAAACTTTAATGAGTCTAATTTATGAATATCTGGAACTCACCCTAGAGGTGCTTTAAGTTTATCCCTTTACTGTCATTGTAGAAAGAGGTAATACCCTTTTCATAAAAACTCTATAAAATAACTGATGAGTTATTTCAGACAGTACGCCTGGTTTTTATTATACAAGACATTTTCTAAATTGTAATTCTTTGATACAGTGTAGCGACATCAAGTAAATAGAAATAGGCTTTTCATATCATTTCGGAAACACTTTTGTGATAGAAAGAAAAATTATCAGTTTTCTAATTTTCGTTATAACTAGTAATTTATAGACGTTCCAGAAACTCTAGAGAAAAATCTTAAAAGAGTAAGGAAAAAGCTTTACCTCCAAAGGCAGGATAAAATTGGCTAGTATGTGCTAAATTTTACTGATTGATTTGGAACAACAATTGAGGAGTATTACTTTAAATTGTTAGCAGTAAGTCGAACTTTACCTGTCAGCTGTAAGAACAGAAGGAACTTTATGCATTAGCGTAACGCTAAGTAAGCCCCATCTTTTCATGACAAATTCACCTTATGTCACAAACAGAAAAACATTCACTAACTGAAAAGAAAATATTCTTTAAAAGAATAGAAATAAAAAGGGGTCATGCTTTTACAATATCTGTAGGAATATCCAATTCAACATTTAACGACTGCATTAATATGAATTCTATGCCTTTTTCAAAGTTTTAATTTTTTTGAAAATTTTGGGGTTTTGACAACAACACTAGGTTGGATCATCATCACAAGGATGGAATAACAATGACAACATGTGAGAGGTATAAGAACATCATCATAAATCATCCGAATTATGAGATCATGGACAAAATTGGTGATCCTTTCCTTTAGTAATTATGACATCATAAGAAACACTAGTGGCCCTTTCATTTGAGAATTATGGGATCATGAAAAACATTGGTGATCCTTTCCTTCCATAATTACGGGATCATGGGAAACGCTGGTGAACCTTTCCTTTCGGAATTACAGGATCATAAGAAACACTATTGATCCTTTCCTTTTGGAATTGCATGATCATGAACAATGTTGAAACATATTTCCCATATAGACCTTGGTTAATAATCTTTGCATAAGGTTCCAAGTGTTTAGTGTAAGTTGTTCCATGTGAAAATGGTTCTAGTTCCTAGTCTAGTGTCTTGGACCAAGCGTTTTTCCACATTTGATCCACTTAGACTAGTGGTTATGCCATAAAATATGGGTTTTCCACTTACCCACTCTTTTCCTCATTCTATGGATTCAATGCGCCCCTCTTTGCTACATTTATAGGGCAATTATTGTGTTTCCCTATTTTAAGGAGAATGGGTGCACCTTCTTGGGGATTTGGTCAATTTTATCATTACAAAACCAAGCCACAAAACCACCTCTAGCGCCCTCATTATCATTCCTTTCAAACTTGTTGACTATCCTAACCACTTCATGGTCCATCTAGGTTTCGTTTCACCTCATTATGGACACTACTTGGAGTTAGACTTGGCATAATGTCATAGATTGGGGAAATGAGTCAATATAATCCAACATTAAAGTAAACTACTCATATGGTTTTATGGACCCATAGTATTTGGTATCACATGGTATTTTCCCAAGGTATTGCATGTAATAATGCCTATATATTGTACTAGTTTTTCGCTCAATAATTATAATGGAATATCAATCCACTTGAGTGTTTTACTCTTGTGTTCTACTTAATATCTACTTCATATTTCTTCTATTTTCTTGTCTTTTTCCTTGGTAAATTATAAGTGAAGCATGCTCTATTGAATCTAGATCTAGGATTGGATATGCACATGAATCAGAACTTATGTTGTGATATTGTGTAATCCACATTTTACATCGTATCAAAGCCTATGGGGTTCTACTCTCGCTTCCAAAATAGATTTCCAAGTTTTGTTTCCAGGTGCCTATAATAGCTTCATGGATTTGATTTATCATGAAGTTATTCAAAATGAAGAAGAAGAAGTATATAGAGATTCAAGAAATGATCCAACACAAGTTTCTTCCTCTATGGCTTCTCTTTTCCAAGAAGCTATTATTCAGGAATATAACATATGAGTTGCTTCCATCAATACTGTTGAATAATTATCTCTCCATTCCATGTCTTTCTCCTCTATGTCTTCTATTACGAATGTTGAATATGCTTTTTTAGTTGGTGATAATAGTGAGGCTTTTCTTGAAGATGGGTTTTCTTCACATGAGAGTATTGGTTTGAAACATGGTCAAGGGGAAGTTTGAAATTCGAGTGAAGATATCTCATTGCTTCACACTCTTTTGCTTCCTATGTAGTCCCACACCATGACTAGTAGAATTGCTTCAAGTTCATTTGAAGAGGGAGAAGACTTAGCTATCACAATGGCACATTTGGGACTCTTGTTCCACCTTCTTAGATTTGATTACAACCTTCTTTAGAAGTTGATTCTTCAATATCCTTATGATTTGCTTGGGGTTAATTATTTTGAGGAACTTCAAGTCTCTTCTGGACATGGCACCCTGGTTGGTTTGAATATCAAGTATAAAGAGAAACCTTCACTCTACTATCAATGCATTTTAATTGTTCTACATGGTCCCAGGATTCATCATGTAGCTGTACACATTCATGAGTTGGTTGAGCACATTCCACTTCTTCCCAAGAAGAACATTCCTCCATACATACTCATTTAGTTTGGAGTGTATTCAGATTTTGGTTTCTCTTTCATGTCCATTTTTGAGGGAGGATTTTCTCCATGTGGTTTTTCCTATTTCCTCAGTTCATATGGATCAATAGTGTAAAGTATGGCCATAATACTTGTTGCTTAGGCCCTCAATAATTTCTCACAACCATTTTGGCTTAAAAGGGGGGTGTTGGAACATATTTCTCAACTATACCTTGGCTAATAATCTTTGCATAATGTTCCAAGTGTTTAGTGTAAGTTGCTCCATTTGAAAATGGTTCTAGTTCTTAGTATAGTGTCTTGGGCCAAGAGTTTGTCCACATTTGATCCACTTAGACTATAGTTATGCCATAAAATATTGTTTCTCCAACTACCCACTATTTTCCTTGTTATACAGGGTCAATGCACCCCTCTATGCTACATTTATGGGGTATTTATTGCATTTCCCTATTTTAAGGAGACTGGGTGCGCTTTCTTGAGGATTTGGTGAATTTTCTCATTACAAAACCAATCCACTAAACCACCTCTAGCACCCTCATGATGGTTCCTTTTACACTCGTTTACTAGCCTAACCATTTCATGGTCCATCTAGTTCCGTTTCACCTCATTATGGCACATACTTGGAGTTACACTTGGCAAAATGTCATAGATTGGGGGAATCAATCAAGATAAGCCAACAATAATGTGAGCTAATCATATGGTTTGATGGACCCATGGTATTTTCCCAAGGAATTACATGTAATAATGCCTATATATTGTATTGGTTTTTTTCTCAATAAGTATAATATAAGATCGATCCACTTGAGTGTTTTACTCTTGTGTTCTACTTGATATTTTCTTCATATTTCTTCTATTTCCTGTCTTTCTCCTTGCTAAATTTAAGTGAAGCATGCTCTATTAAATCTAGATATAGAATTGGATATGCACATGGATAAAAAAATTTGTTGTGATGTTGTGCAATCCAAATTTTACATGGTATTAGAGCCTATGGGGTTCTAGTATTGCTTCCAAAATAGATTTCCAAGTTTTGTAATTTGTAGGTGACTACAATAACTTCATGGATTTGATTTCTCGTGAAGTTATTCAAAATGAAGAAAAACTAGATACATATTCAACAAATGATCCAACTCAAGTTTCTTCTTTTGTGGCTTCTCTTTTCCAAGAAGCTATTTTTCATGAAGATAACATATGAGTTGCTGCGATCAATATTGTTAAAGAATTATCTATCCATTACATGTCTTTCTCCTCTATGTATTCTATTACGAATGGTGAAGATGGTTTGCTATTTGGTGATCATAGTGAGCCTTCTATAGAAGATGAGGTTTCTTAACATGAGAGTATTGGTTTGAAAGATGACCAAGGAGATGTTTGGAAGTTAAGTGAATATATCTCATTGCTTCACACTCTTTTGCTTCCTATGTATTCCCACACCATGACTAGTAGAATTAATTCAAGCTCATTTGAAAATGGAGAAGCATTAGCCATCACAATGGAACATTTTCTACTCTTGTTCCACATTCTTAGAGCCTATTACAACCTTCTTTTGAAGTTAATGCTTCAAGAGCCTTATGATTCACTTAGGGTCACTTATTCTCAAGCACTTCAAGTCTCTTTTGGACATGACACCCCGATTGGTTCAAAGATCAAGTCTAAAGAGATACATTTTCTCTACTATCAGTGTATCTCAATTGTTCTACATGGTCCCAAGATTCATCATGCAATTGTACACATTCCTAATTTAGTTAGTCACATTCCACTTCTTCCCAAGAAGAAGATTCCTCCAGACATACTGATTTAGTTTGGAGAGTATGCAGAATTTTGTTTCTCTTTCATGTCCATTTTTTAGGGAGGATTTTCCCCATGTGGTTTTTCTTCTTTCCTCAGTTCATATGGATCAATAATGTAAAGGGTGGCCATAAGCCTTGCTTCTTGGGCCCTCAAGATATTCTCACAACCATTTTGGCTTAAGGGGGGGGGGGTGTTGGAACATATTTCCCATCTAGACCTTGGTTAACAATATTTGCATAAGGTTGCAAGTGTTTAGAGTAAGTTGTTCCATGTGAAAATGGTTCTAGTTCCTAGTCTAGTGTCTTGGACAAAGTGTTTGTACACATTTGACCCACTTAGACTAGTGGTTATGCCATAAAATATTATTTGTACACTTACCCATTATTTTCCTTTTTCTATGGAGTCAATGTTCCATTCTATTCTACATTTATGGGGTAGTTATTGCATTTCCCTATTTTAAGGAGACTAGGTGCACCTTCTTGAGGATTTGGTAAATTTTCTCATTAATGGTCCAAAACCAAGCCATTAAACCACCTCAAGCACACTCATGATGGTTCTTTTCACACTTGTTGAATAGCCTAACCACATTGTGGTCCATCTAGGTTCATTTCACCTCATTATGGACACTACTTGGAGTAACACTTGGCACAATGTCATAGATTGGGGGAATTAGTTAAGAAAAGCCAACATTAATGTGAGCTACTCATATGGTTTGTTGGACCCATGGTATTTGGTAGCGCATGGTATTTGGTATCCCGTGGTATTTTTTCGAATGTATTACATGTAATAATGTATATATATTGTATTGGTTTTTTTCTTAATAAGTATAATGGAATATCAATCCACTTGAGTGTTTTACTCTTGTGTTCTACTTAATATTTTCTTAGTATTTCTTCTATTTTCTTGTCTTTATCCTTGGTAAATTATAAGTGAAGCATTATCTATTGAATCTAGACTTAGGATTGGATATGCACATGACTCATAACTTCTGTTATGATGTTGTGCAATCCAAATTTTGCAAACAACATTGGTGATCCTTTCCTTTCGAAATTACGGGATCATGGGAAACATCGGTGATCCTTTACTTTCATAATTATGCGATCTTGGGAAACATTGGTGATCCTTTCCGTTTAGAATTATAGGATCACGGGAAACATTGACGATGCTTTCCTTTCAAAATTATGAGACCATGGGAAACATTAGTGATCCTTTCCTTTCAACATTACAAGATCCTGTGCAGCATTGGTGATCGTTTCCTTTTGGAATTATGGGATCATGGAAAACACATCTGTGGTACACAAACAATCCTTCCTTTCAAGATTACGAGATCAAGTCTTTATGGAGCCACCAATACTAATCACAACTAACACATACATACGGTAGATGATCCTTCCTTTCGGAAATATGGGATGAAGTCCAACATCAGTGATCCTTCCTTTCGAAATTGTGGGATCTCCAACACACATTTTAGATGTTTATTCATTTTGGAACTACAGGATCAATTTTATCAAGATCAACATTTAATACGATCCTTCCTTTTGGAATTTCAGGATCAAGTCTAACAAGATCAACATTTAAGATGATCCTTCCTTTTGGAATTTTGGGATCAAATGTAAGAATAATCAATCACAACTAAGCTACTTGTTGTGACTAGGATACCATAGTAATAATAATCCCCCTTTCAAGGGAAGTCCTTATGGAAAACACCTATCTTGTCTCTGAAGTGTTCAAACTTCACACAAGATAGAGGATTAGTCAACACATCTCCAACCTGCTCATTTGTGCTCACATATTGGAGCTTTATAGCTCCCTTCTGCACCATGTCATGAATGTAGAAGTACTGTATTTCTATGCGCTTTGTCTTTTCATGGAACATGGGGTTTCTGTCATCTTCATGTAGCTTTGGTTATCAAATAGAATCACAATGGAATCCATCTCCAGGTTGAATAGATACGATAACAAATTCTGAAGCCAAATGGTTTCACAACTGGTGAAACAAGCTACAATATATTCCACTTTTGCAGTGCTGAGAGCAACACTAGACTGCTTCCTTCTTAGACATGAGATCGTGGCTGACCCCAAACTGAAGCACCCTCTTGAAGTGATTTTTCTATCTAAGACACTTGCTTCCCAATTTGAATATGTATAACCATAAAATTTGAAATCATGATCTCTAGTATAACTGAGACCATAGTATACCGTACCTTTCAAGTACCTCATCACATGCTTTGCAACTACCGGGTGAACATGTCTGGGCTCAACCAGATACTGACTCAAGGTGTTCATGACAAAACATATATCTATAAGGGTATTTGTAAGATACATCAATGAACTAATAATCTGTCTATATAGTGTCATATCCACTAATTATGACAAAGCATCAGCCATCAACTTCAAGTGTGTATTCATGGGTGTTGCCATGGACTTACATTCCAACATGTCAAACCTTTTCATGATTTCTACTGCATACTTACCTTGGTTAAGGAATATTCCTTCTGGGCTTTGCCATACATCAAGACCTATAAAATAATGCATCAATCCAAGGTCTTTCATCTCAAATTATCCATCAATATTATTCTTACACTCTGGGATTTGCTTCTCATTACCTATTAGGAGTAAGCCATACACATACAACAATAATATCATAAGTTCATCATCCATAACATTAAAGTAAAGGTTAGGATCAACCTTACTTTTGGTAAAGCCCAAGATCGTCAGAAAACTATCGATTCTCCCATACCAAGCTATTGCATCTTACTTCAATCCGTACAAATCCTTCTTCATCTTACAAAAATGTGTGCTTCTGTCTTCGACTTCAAAACCTTATGGTTCTTCTATGTACACTTCTTCTTTAATAACACCATCTAGGAAGGATGTTTTCACATCCATCTGTTGTAACTTACATTTCATCTTGGAAACAAGTACCATGATGGTTATTATAGAAGTGTACTTTTCTACAGGAGAAAATGCATCTTCATAATCGATTCTTTCCTTTTAAGAGAAGCCATGGGCCACAAATCTGGATTTGTATTTCTCAAGACTTCCATCAGTTGTATGTTTTATCTTGTAGATCTATTTGGAAGATACCAAACTTGGGAACTAATTTCCACACATCATTCTTCATTATGGATTGGTATTCTTCCGTCATGGATTATAAACATTCTCTCTTTTGAAAAAATACTTCAAAATAGGTAGGTTCTTTGTCTACAAGATCAGACATCAAAGTCATATAACTTGGAAATGGATTTGGCTTCTTTCTTTGCCTTGAGGATCCTTATGGTCCACCATACATTTTTTATTCTTGAATAATCTCTTCTAGGATATATTCATGTGGGAAGGTTCTTGGGGATCCAACATATCATGTTCTTCCAGAATCTCATCATCATGAGAAGGTGTAACTTCAAATTTTATCGGTTCTGCAGCTATGGGAGCTGCAACTTATTCATATGTTTCTTCAAGTTAGCACTTTCTCTATTTCTTGAGAGTTGTATTTTCATCAAAGTTTACATCCATTATAATTTCCATATGATGGTAACTTGGTATATAGATTATGAAGGCCTTCGAGATCTCATATATTCCAACAAATATTCCTTTTTTTCGGAAGGATTCAACTTTGTTATTTTCTCTTTTGAAATATGAAAAAACATTGGACAACCAAATATCTTGAGGTAACATACCTCTGGTTTATTTCCTGTGAACATTACTTTAGGGGTTTTGAACCAAGGTGCACTATGAGACATATACTGATGTCCTTAATTCTTCACCCCAATGTGAGTGCATAGGAAGGTCTTGATCATGGATCATAGTCTTCACTTATTTCATAGTGATTTGGTTCTTCCTTCCAGAAACACCGTTACATACTCCTTCATGATCAGTATTTTATATCTATTACTACATTTCTCACATGTTTTAAGGATTTGTAGTTTATGTGAGAAATTCTTCTATTCCATAGTTCACATGGACTTGAGGTAGCATGAATCAAGGATTCTTCTGAGTGACCTTTCATTTTATACATGCCACCTTATTTTGTCCGAATGATAGATGCATCTTCTAGAGATTCTCCTCTAGGCCACATAATAACTTCATCAACTATAAAACATATTATTCAACTTATTCCTTTGCTAACTTCTTGGGAGGTTCTTCTTCTTCTTCTTCTTCTTCTTCTTCTTCTTCAGCTAAATGAGCATGATGTCTTTTGTTATTCTTCCTCTTATATTATTCTTGTTTTGTAGGTTAATTTCTAGCAATTTATCCTATCTTATTACAATGGTAACATTGATAAGAGGAGAAGTCCTTCTACTTATAATATCCCTTTTTGTTCTTTTGAAACCTCTTAGGAGGATAAGACCCCTTATGAGTTTCCGTATTGAAATGATGTTTTCCTTTTTTTATTCTAGTATGAGTAGCTAGTGCATGGTCATCGTCTCTAAGTAGTGCTTCTTGGTTTTCTACTCTAGTGTCATCTTGAACAAATTCTTCCCATAGGATATCAAACTGTATGCTTTCCTTCCTTGAAACATTTTTTGGATGTAAGAATCCCATGGTTTAGTAAGGTCATTGAGAGCGATCATTACTAGTTCACCTTCATCAATCTTGTATTCAATTGCTTAATGTTGTTCTTTGAAGTGAGAAACCCTTGTGAAGTAATCTTGGATAGATTTACCCTTTCTCATCTTTGTACTTTTGAGTTGGGATCTCAAACTCATCTTTTCGTTGATGTTTCTTCCTTCATACATTCTTGATAGGCCATCAAACATATCCTTTGGTGTATCCTTGGAGGACACTTGAGGAATCAAGATATCCTTGATAGAATCTACTATGATCCTCTTGGCTCTTATAATGTATTTCTTATACTTTTCTTTTGCTTCATATTTTTCGGGCTCCAAGGCAACTTCCTTGATAAAATTTGCATGATATTCTCTTCTAGAACGAGTCCTATTTTGTATTTCAGAGCACAAAATTTTTCTATGTCTCCCAACTTGTCATGAAGCTTAGTACTTGGAGACATCTTGTCCTGAGGAACAAAAAATGACAAAAAATTAAGATTTCTCAAAAATGAAAAATGTTCTTACCAAAATATGCGCTTTCCTGAGGTGAGTATGGTGGTACAGTTAGTTTTCGTAGAATCCAAATGCAAAACCTTGAAACTAGAATTGCAAAATTCTAGACTGTAGTTTCTGGTTCTGGTTTTGGATTTATGATTTTCTAGTTCCAAGATAAAATAGGCCTTGAATTTATGGAGGATATTCCCACTAAAATACTTCTATCTTGGTGACAAAATATGTGCCGAGAAGGGGCGCACTTCCTTATGTCACTTGCACTCAAAAATTCTGCTTTAGTATAAAACCTTAATTTTCTTGTCCGAAGAAGAAGAGAGATATTTACCTATTGAAAGCTTCAGTTTTCAGGCTAGCTCTGATACCATGTTAAGTTTTACATGCTACTATATATTAATTCCTAAATTCACAAGCATTTAATACATTTTCACAATAACAACATAAAGAGGATCACCTAAATAAACACAATCACAAGGTACACACCAATTTACCCTCCGAAACCCAAAAGGAAAAAGACCCAGGAAAACTTCCTCAATATAAATTACTAGAATGCAATGACCAAAGAACAAGGTCTCATAAGAGAGAGTGAGACCAAACCCCAAGCATAAGACCCAAAACACCAAAGACACTTGCCCTCCTCCTTCTTTGTCCTTCCTTCTTTCTCTCTCTTGCACAATACATGTGTAACGTCCCTGACCCTTCGACCGGTGAAGAGGATGCTACTATACATCAAAACATCTGGGGATCTAGCCCCATGAACATGAACATACATATATGTAATGTTGAATCATGATACTTAAAACATCAAACATATTACGAGGCATAATCATTCATATACACAATGGAAGCAAAACATATCGATCAGTACTCATGCATATACCGATCAGCATTTAACATGTATATCATCATTCATCAATGGTAAAAATAATTGCAGACACAAGTTAGGCAAGAATACTTATCTTAAGAAGAACTTGTTCCGCAACCAGCTACGTCGCTGCAACATTCCACCCAACCATAGGCCCACGTGCTCCTCAATCTCTCAGCAACGCTGCCACCCTCGAGTCGGGAATGATTCCCCAAGGAATAAGGAAAGAAAAGGCTTACACATAGCCAAGGATAACAACACCACAAGGGTACATAGTTAAGCCAAGCCAACATAGTTGGGTTTATCAGGCGAACAACAGATCAGCCAAGCCAACAAGGTTGGGTTTATCAGGCCATCCAGGAGCTGGGAAAGGCTAAATGATAAGTTGGTGAGATCATTGAAGAGATACAGACACCAACACCAGAACCAGCCTAGTTTCTAGAACACCCACACACACCCAACACAAGGAAATTAGTCCGTTTTCTGCAACGCAGTCCCTCAGACCCTGATCTCCCTTCGAGTGCTATTCAGGGGTTGTGGAAAAGAAAGTCAGCTCAGTAGCTTTGTCTGTGTGGTTCTCAACCCACCAGGTTTATCAAGCACCTCAGGCCCTCATTCACCACTCCAATGTAGTTCGAGGACAAAACCACTGCATGCAAGTAGCTAAACATCTATTCAAGCTTTTATAAGGGAAAAACACAATCGACTAGAACGTAGGAAATCTCAACAATTCTTCAAGCGATACCACCACAAAAAGGGAAAACATAGCCAAGTAAAATGTGGGCAAACAACAGCCCACAAATGACTATGAACCAAAATCACCCCATCATCAATGCAATCGCTGGAGAAATTGCACAGGCAGAAAAATGGGGAAAGAACAACTCTCAACTATGCATGATGGACAAGGAGGCAACCCACATAACTATTGATTCCATTACAGCCACGATTTAGCGATGGAAATAACAGAACCATTATGCAGTCTGACAATGGTGGAAAAAGACACAAAACTCTGCGTGAGCAGAGGAAAGAATTGATCTGCAAGCCAACAAATCCGTGAGGCAGAGGAGAACCATATTTTTGCGTGAACGGGGAAGAAAACTTATATACTAGCAATCGGCGTGAGAGAGGGAAGGAAAACCCCCAACAATGGAATGTGGAACCTTTTAACTCCACCTTGCATGAGGGAAATGAACAGACTCTCGATCCCCATAGTGGACATACCATCTGCTACCCCAAGGCACATTGTGGAGAGAGTGTGAGCGTGGTGGTCTTCTACGAGCCAATCACTGCCCCCAACTAACAACCGAATAACTAAGGTGGTGGTGAGAAAAAGAGAGTGGTGACACATGGCTCTTCCCCCATGACTCAATGTTCAACATTCCCCTTCCTTATCCTTAGGAATCATGCCCCTTCTCAATTTAGTTGCAGTGAACATAGCTGGTTGGTTTATTTAATTAAAATGCACATTTACATGATGTCACAATTTAATATATGTCGTATGTCCCGATATACCATCGGTGACCATTCCAATCCGAATCATAACATAACCAAATCGATGGTGGGGATTTTTCCCTTAGCTCCTCACCATGATTATTACAAAATATGTATCATGTATATTGAATGCAAATGGGGTCAAAACCGGGGTGTTACATTCCCCTCCCCCTTCAATAGCACTGTCCTCAGTGCTTTACAAAATTTGAACAAAATGCTACACTGGTACCGCCTCAGTGTTCCAAACTATTGAACAAAAATGGATGTGCCAATTGCATGGCATCCTCCAGCTCCCATGTAGCCTCTTAAGGTCCATAGTGCTCCCATTGCACCTTTACCTACCGTATGGCTCAGTTCTCGAGCATTGTGACCTTCCTATTGAGGATGCGCATTGGCTCGATTTGGAACTCTCCCTCGGGTTCCACCTGAATCACATTCTAATTTATGACATGGTTAGGATCATGTACATATTTCTTAAGAAAAGAAACATGAAAAACATTATGAGCTCTAGTACTAGCAGACAATGCAAGTCTATATGCAACAGGCCCTATTCTTTCAAGCACTTCAAATGACCCACAATATCTAGGTGACAACTTGGCACAAATTCCAAGCTTCAAGGAACTTTTCTTTGCTTTGACTTTGAGGTAAACATGATCCCCAACAATGAACTCTCTGTTCATCCTATGCTTATTTGCATAGCTTTTCTGTCTATCTTGTTCTACTTTCAGATTCTGTCTAATCTTTACAACCTCTTGCTCCATTTCCTTGAGCAATTCTAGTCCAAGCACAACTCTGTTCATTGGGTTATCCCAAGTCACTGGTGTCCTACACCTTCTTCCATACAAAGATTCATATGAACTCATCCCCAAGGATTCCTGCTGTCCATTGTTGTAAGCAAACTCTACCAAGTGTAAGTAATCTTCCCACTTGGTTGGTTTGTCCATCACATACATGTGAAGCATATATTCAAGCACCTAATTAACTCTTTTTGTCTACCCATCTGTCTGAGGATGGTATGCAGTGCTGAATTTTAACTTGTAGAAATTTAGGCCTACAGTAGATTAATTTCACTCACAGCAATTAACAATTGATCATGCAAAATTATCAACAATGGAGACTGAATATGGAGCTGTAACAAAAAATTATATTAACTGAGTGTACAATAGCCAAACCTGTAATAACATAGGCTGCTGAATATATAGAATACATGAGCAAATCGAATGCATAAGGAAGCATCCAAATCTAGCATAAAGCAAGCTTACCCAAAATAGGCAAATCCCCCATAGGTGTAAAAAGCTGATCCCAAATCTATCAAGGACCCCACGAATTGGCAAGGGCGCATGGGAAAGATAAAGAGTGGTCAAATGGCAGCTCATACATGCTTTTTCATGGAGGAAAGAGTGGATGAGGAAGAGGCAACAAAGCTGATTCACCTCACCTAGTCTTGCTTTCCTATGTGCCTTAAAACACTGAAAAAACAGGCAATAAAGCAGAAAAAGCAGAAGGGCGCCTAGGAGGCCAGGAATAAAGCAGATTTGATTCCTAAGGATTTCCCAAGCACTCCATGAGTCAATAATGGCAAGTTTTACCTCTATGGATAGGCAATTAGCAACTTGCACATGGTGGGACTCATGGACTAGGCAAATAAGACAAAATAAATGAAATAATGTCTAAGTGGGTAAATACTATGGGTTGATTATTCTAACACCCCCCCTTAAGCCTGAATTTATGAGTAATAAATAAAAAATATAGGGCCTAGAAACAAGGGTTAGTCACCCTTTTACATACTGCATGTCCATATGAAACAAGGAAAGAGGCAAAACCAACTTGGGAAAATACTCCCTTAAACATGGACTGTAAAACAAAATTGTAGAATCTTGTCTCGATTCATGCTTTGACAGCATGATCAACAATCCCCAGCAGTGATTTGAGATTGCTGAAGGTATTCTCACAAAATGATTTTGTGAAGATGTCAGCTACTTGTTTTGAAGATGAACAGAAGAGTAGGTGAAT
>LPNX010779685.1:17912-33451 GCA_001517045.1 Pseudotsuga menziesii
CTCAAGTTTGTGCTCTGGGTGTTTTCCTAGGATACAGCCTTGGCATACTCCTTTGGAAAATTTTATCTTGGGAAACCCTATGACCATATCTTTCTCACTAAGATCAGATAAATACTTGTATTTTAAATGGCCAAATCTTTCATGCCATAGCTTGCTAGCTTCATTAGCATGGATAAGAAGAGCAGAGGGGTTTGAGTAAGGCAGGAAGTGTGAAAACATGTATACCTTTTGAGCATGATTCGCTACTCCTTTTGCAATGATTCTTCCACTTGAGATTTCTGTGATCTCAACTTCATCTAGTGAGAATATGACTTTCTTAGGAGACCCAGTGTGGGTCATCTGGTACACTGATAGAAGGTTGGAGGCAAGACCAGGGACATACAACACATTGTTGAAGTTACCATGATCAAGTTCTATCCTTCCTTTGCCTTTGCTTTTAGTGAGAGAGTCATCTCCCAGTACCATAGATGGTCCTTTCGACTTGTCTAGTGAGGAGAAGGCCTCCTTAGTCGAAACCATGTGTCTTGAAGCTCCAGAATCTATGATAAAACTGGGTGAGCTTGATGTGCCAGCAACTAGAGCATGAACTCTCTCTCTGTCATCAGAACTTGATCCTCCTTCTCTCTTCTTTGAGCCTTCTGGAAGGGAGATTCCATTCTTGTCCAACAGTTGAGTTAACATATCTATCTGCTTTTTCATACAAGAGCTTTCAGTGTGATTGCCCTTCGAATAGTATGAGCACTTGTTCATTTCACCTTTGTTTTTGTTCTTCTGGGTATTTTTCTTGGGACCTTGTTGATCCTCTGGAGACTGCTTCTTGTCTCTTCCTTTCTCAGGTGGCTTTTTAGCTTTCTTCTTGCTTTTTGAATCCACCCTCGAATCTCCAGCAATCAAAGCTTGATCTTTGGATGGTTTGATGGTGCCCATCATCACCAGCTTGTCTTGTTCCTGTGTGAGAGATTCCATGAAATCTGCAAGGCTAGGCATCTTCTAGGTTCGAGCTGTGAGTTTTGTGGCATAGAAGGTCAAAACAAAGACTGAGTAATTAGGCCCTAGCTTCGAGAGGATGGACAATACGAGCTGCTCATCTTTCTTTTCAATACCACACTGTTTCAGCTGCAAAACTAGTGCTTTGAACTTGGAGAAATATAGCTGCAGGGATTCAAAATTACTGGGACTCAGGGAGATCAGCTCATTTTCGATCTGGTCTCCCCTCATCTCATCTGTCTTTCCAAAGAGTTCAGAAATTTTCTCCCATACTTGATTCGGTGAAGTAAATCCATCGAGATGGAAAAGGAGGTCTCGGGAAATACTGAGACATAGGAGGCCATAAGCCTCATCTCTCCGATTGTGCCATTTGATCTTCTCTACAGCAGCATTGGGCTCTGCTTATGTAGCCATAGTCACCCTGTAGAGGCCTTTCGCTCTCAACAAGATCTCCATCTCTGCTTTCCATTCAAAATAGTTGAAGGGAGTGAGGATAGTTTTCTGTGAATCCATAGCTTTAGAAAATCTGTCCCGGTTGTCAGTAGAAGGATCCCAGTCTTGATGTCGAACCTGCAAAAAAATTTTTGGAGGAGAGTAACAACCTACAATGGCTCTGATACCATGTATAAATTCAGGCCTGCAGTAGATTAATTTCACTCACAGCAATTAACAATTGATCATGCAAAATTATCAACAATGGAGACTGAATATGGAGCTGTAACACAAAATTATATTAAATGAGTGTACAATAGCCAACCCTATAATAACATAGGCTGCTGAATATATAGAATACATGAGAAAATCGAATGCATAAGGAAGCATCCAAATCTAGCATAAAACAGGCTTACCCAAAATAGGCAAATCCCCCATAGGTGTAAAAAGCTGATCCCAAATCTATCAAGGACCCCACGAATTGGAAAGGGCACATGGGCAAGCTAAAGAGTGGTCAAATGGCAGCTCATACATGCTTTTTCATGGAGGAAAGAGTGGAGGAGGAAGAGGCAACAAAGCTGATTCACCTCACCTAGTCTTGCTTTCCTATGTGCCTTAAAACACTGAAATTGCAGGCAATAAAGGAGAAAAAGCAGAAGGGTGCCTAGGAGGCCAAGAATAAAGCAGATTTGATTCCTAAGGCTTTCCCAAGCACTCCATGAGTCAATAATGGCAAGTTTGACCTCTATGGATAGGCAATTAGCAACTTGCACATGGTGGGACTCATGGACTAGGCAAATAAGACAAAATAAATGAAATAATGTCTAAGTGGGTAAATACTATGGGCTGATTATTCTAACATAACTTTGTGCCCAAATATACAAACAACCCTTTCCAAAAATTGGAAGTGAACTTGACATCTCTGTCAGAAACTATTGCCTTCGGCAATCCATGCAATTTGAAAATCTCCTTCATGAAATTATTTGGAATGTCATCAGTCTTATGTGTAGACTTCACTGGCATAAAATGTGCTACTTTGGTCAACTTTTCTACCACAACCATGATGGAATCATGTTGTCTCCAAGTCGTTGGCAATCCTGTAATAAAATCCATGGAAATAACTTCCCATTTCCATTCCAGAACTGGCAAAGGATGAAACAATCCTGCTGGATGTTGATGCTCAACCTTTACCTGTTGACATTTCATGCACCTTGAAATGTATTTAGCCATGTCCTTTTTCATTCCTGGCGAAAAGTACTACTTTCTAGCTGTAGAAATTGTCTTCTGGTACCCTGGGTGACCAGAATACGGAGCTTGATGGATTTCATCCATAACAACTCTCCTCAAATCTGCTACATTCGGAATATAAATTCTGCCTTTATAAGTGAGAAGTCCATCTTCTTCCAATTTATATCCCTCATACTTCTCAAGAATTTGCTTCTGCAATTTGTCTTTTACCTGCTCATACAATTCATCTCGGGCAACATGATTAACAATCTACTGCCTCAAATCTGATTGGAAAATAGTAAGAGATGCCACATGCATTTCCTGTACCTTCCTGCTGAGTGCATCAGCTACCTTGTTTTCTTTTCCCTTTATGTGCTTGATTTCGAAATCAAACTCACATAAAAATTCCATCCATCTCTGTTGCCTAGCATTCAGAGTAGGCTGATCAAACAAATACTTCAGTCCATAGTGATCTGTTCTGAGTTTAAATGTTCTACCGATCAAGTAGTGTCTCCAGATCTTGAGAGCATGTACTATGGCTGCAAGCTCTAGATCATGAGTGGCATATTTCATCTCATGCTCCTTCAGTGTTCTTGACTCATAACATATCACGTGGTTGTCCTGCATAAGTACTCCTCCAAGCCCTTAGCCGCATGCATCGGTACATACCACAAAATCTTCTCTGGGTCTACAACCTTCAATGCTGGTGCACTGGTGAGAAGATTCTTCAACCGCTGGAAGCTTTCTTCACACTTCGAAGTCCATTCAAACTTTACTCCCTTCTTTTGCAAATAAGTGATGGCATGTGTAACCTTGGAAAATCCTTCAATGAATCTCCTGTAGTATCCTGCAAGTCCCATAAAAGATCTTATATCTGTCACATTTCTTGGAGTAGGCCAATTCATAATGGCTTCAATCTTCTTAGGGTCTACCGATATACCCTCTTCTGAGATAATGTGACCCAAGTACTGAATTCTATCTCTGTAGAAGTCACACTTGCTCAATTTTGCATACAACTGATGTTCCCTAAGCACTTGCAATGTCAATCTCAAATGCTCTTCATGTTCTTCCTCATTCTTGGAATAAACAAGAATGTCATCAAGGAAAACAAGAACAAACTTGTCCAAATACTTGCTGAAGACGCTGTTCATAAGGCACATAAATGTAGCTGGTGCATTTGTGAGACCAAATGGTACCACTACAAACTCATAATGTCCATACCTTGTCCTGAAGGTTGTCTTATGAATGTATTCATCCTTGATTCTCACCTGATGGTAACTAGACCTCAAGTCAATCTTGGAAAATACCTTTGCTCTTCTCATTTGATCAAAGAGGTCATCAATCCTAGGCAAAGGGTATTTATTCTTCACAGTAACCTTGTTCAATTGTCTATAATCAATACATAACCCGAGTGTACCATCTTTCTTCTTCACAAATAGAACCGGTGCTCCCCAAGGAGACACACTCGGTCGGATATACTTCTTTTCCAACAACTCTTGTAGTTGCATATTCAACTCTAGCATCTTCGGTGTACTCATCCTGTAGGGTGTCTTGGACACTGGTGCTGCTCCTAGCACAAGTTCAATGGTGAAATCAATGTTCCTCTTTGGAGGAAGCCCTGGAATTTCATTAGGAAACACATCCTTGAATTCCAGTAACACCTGATAGTCCTCCAACCTAGGAGTCTCATGTCCTATTGGTTTCAGAATATGAGCTGCATACAACTGGAAACCTTTCTTACAAAACTTCTTCAACTACATTGTTGAAACCTGTCTTACTGAAATTACCTTCAGAATACCTTTCACCACTACTGGGTTTCCTTCTTCATCCATGGATTCAAAAGTCTTGTTACAACAATCAATCTTCACTCGGTGAGCTTCTAACCATTCCATTCCAATGAGAATATCACAGGAACCAAGAGGTAGAACATTTAGATCTACACAAGTGATCAATCCATTCATAACCAATGGACACTTCTCTACCAATTCACTGACCCTTCTCTTAGTCCTAGTGGCCAGCTGAACTAACCAAGGTTTCCTATGCTTGTCCTTCTTAAAAGCACAAATCTCCACTACTCTAGGAGTAATGTAACTGTGAGTAGAACCAAGGTCAATCAAAATAGAAACATATTGTTCAACAATCTTACCTGCAACTTCAACCATAGTTAACTGGTGATCTTCCTGGTGGTCCTCCAGTGCTGCATAAATTATAGGCACTACTCTTGCTACTTGGCCCATTGTTTCTGCTCCCTGAATGTTATAATCTGGTCTTGCACTTTCATTCTCAAGTGTACAGTATCTGTGCAAGTGAGGTCCTTCACATTTCCAACATTTGAGTGGACCTTTATTCTGATGTGGCTCTGTAGGCTTTCCACCTGTCACTCCAACTGGATTACTCACAGCTTGGGATGGTTTCTTCTGCTGATTCCTGAATCTAGAAGATTTGAAACCTTTCCTTATTTGGTCAAACTTCTCATTCTTCTTGTCCTTCCATGCCTTATGGTAATCATATTTACCTTTTCTTTGTTCATAGCAATACTTAGCCTTCCTTATTGCTTCTTCAAGGGTCGTAGGTTCATAAAACTCAATTCTATCTTTATAGGCTTGAGGCAATCCACTCAGAAACCACTGGATCTTCACTTTTTCATCTCTGCTGTATCAGAAATACCTCAAAAATTCCAAGAATTTATTTGCATATTCATCCATGGTCTGCTGTTCCAATCTCAGCTCATGGAACTCCTTAATCTTATCATCATAATACCTGTCAGAGAGGTATTTCTGCCTGAAATAAATTCTTGAACTGTTTCCAGTTTAGTCTCCTTTCACTGATCTTCTTTACTTGGTTGAAGTGTTCCCACCAAATGGATGCTCTTCTATTCAGATTGAATATGGAAACTCATGCCTTCATGTTTCCTGAATAATCCAGCACTTGAAAGTACTTCTTTATCCCAAGAACCCAAGCTTCATCTTCTTGTCCCGTATTTATCTCACCATCAAATGTAGGAGGTTTAGCTTTCCTAAATTCATCTGAAAAGCGATCCCTATGGTGTATTCTTCTTTTCCTCTTATGATAAGATGAACTTGTATCTTCACTGGATTCTTCAGAATTAGATGGTCCACTAGAAGTCCTTCTCCTTCTCCTAGTGCTACTCTTACTGCCTTCTGGCCTTGATGTACCCCGTCCAGAATCTATCTTTTTCTGCAAGTCTGTCAAACTCTGCAATATGGTAGCATTCAACTGATGCTGCTCTTCTTGGGATTTAACCAAGCTTCTCATGGTGGCTGCAACCTCGGACAGTGTTCCCTGGAATCTCCTTCCATTAGACTCTATGTCATAATTTCCATTACGGACATTTTCTCCCATGGCATCTTCTGCTCGGTCGTAAGAATCTCGAGCATCATACCCATGATGGGTTCTCATGACTGAACCACCTCTTTCTTTACCACACTGTTCTTTCTAGAGTACTGCTCTTGGAAGTTGTTTATAATTTTGTAATGTGCTAGTAACAAAATGCTAGATGCATATCATTAATATAAAACCAAAACTACTTACCTTCCTCTTCTGGAAATTTATAAAACACAATTTTGCTTAAAACACAAAGTTTTTCTCTCTTTCTTTTCAGCCCTGTGACCGCTGATAATCTGCTGAAGTCTTCTGAAAACCTATTGAAAGACAGTAAAAAAATGCTTGAAAAATTATTGAGAAAATCCTTCAAAAAACCCAAATTTCGTTAGGCCCAATCGGACCTCTTCCCAGCTATCTTTCCGATTCTTCGATGGTAAAAACACCTAGTTCATTAGGTGCATAGTACCTTGAGCAGTCGTAACGGCAGAAAGTGATCTTACAATGGTTTCCACAGACATCTATCGGCGAGTTGCTCGTCTATTTCCTTCCGGTGTGTCGGGCCTGCAGTGGCCTATCATTCCACAACGGTGGCCAACAATCCCGTTATAATTTCTGTAGACCAAAGGTTTTTCGGTGGTTAGGGTGACATCCTACAGTGGCATCGGACACTTAGTCCTCTAGGTGTCCGCAATGATAGTTTCCACAAGCCCTAACTCTTCCGCAGCGTTGGCACTCCCGAGCACTTCACGCCACTGTAGTTATGTTGTCGGAACTCGAAACCAAACCACTATTCACTAAACACCTCAGCATCGATGAGTGGAGAGACTAATGCATTGACTGGATAGTTGTCTAAGCTTCTGCAACAGCGGGTCACCTTCATTGAATCTTTTTTGATCAGTGATCTAATCCTCTAACATTTCCCGATGGCCAATGATCTCATGCCTTAAAGAAAATTTTGGATTTTCTTCTTTCCTTGTCTTCTACAGTATCGGCTATTCCATCTTCTATTCCTCGGCGTTGTCAACGACTATTCTCCTTTGATCACCGATAATCCTATTCCTCAGAAAAATTTCAAAAATTCTGTGCGATCAGTGGTCAAAGACTCTACCCGTCAGACGCATAGTTGTCTAGCCCTTCGCAATGGTGGGTGCTCGATCAACTAATTTCCGTCGACATCCATCGATGGTCTCATCAACTAACTTCCGCTGATGATTTAAACACAACACTTAAACAAAATTTTGAAACTTTCTTCTTTTGTCGGCAGTCAGAACCACTAAGTGCTACGCATCAACATTTTAGACCACACAACAGCTGTAACGACGGACTAACAAATAGCTAAATTCTTTCGTGGTGTCGGTGATCCCAACAACTATTTTTCATCGACAGCATCCACGGTTCGAACATCTAATTTCTCTCGGGGTCCACCGCCACATCGGCGGTTCCGTCATCTAAATTTTGCTGATGATTTTATGACTTAGAAAAATTTTCAAAACTGTTCTCTTTTCACTTTCTTCCGCCACGTTGGCTGTCAGAACGACTAGCAAATGCTGCATCGGATAGTTAGTTCCCTAGTCACCTGCAATGGTAGTGCTCAATCAGCTAAGCATCGGTGATCCATCTGTCTAAGTGTTTCGATGTGCTGATGGCCAAAACACTTAGAAAATTTTCTGAATTTTCCTCCTCTGTCTCCCGCCGCAGTGGCCATCGGATCAACTATTCGTCGGGTGGCCTTCCCACTAAGTGCTCCACTACACCAGAAGAACTTGTCACTAAGTTCTCCAATGAGCCAACATTCTGGCACTTAGAAAATTATGTGAATTTTCTTGTCTTCACCCATTCTCCTGGTTTCTTCTGGGAAGTAGGAAACCTGCCTCTGTTAATTGTTTCTCATGGCCTTTTGAGGATCAAATGCTGCAACATAAGCTCTGTCACTGCATCTTCATGGTCCATTCAGGCCCATGCTGCAACCAGAGCTCTGATACCACACTGTAACGTCCCCGACCCTCCGACCGACGAAGAGGACGCTACTATACATCAAAACATCCGGGGATCTAGCCCCATGAACATGAACATACATATATGTAATGCTGAAGCATGATACTCAAAACATCAAACATATTACAAGGCATAATCATTCATATACACAATGGAAGCAAAAAATATCAATCAATACTCATGCATATACTGATCATCATTTAACATGTATATCATCATTCATCAATGGTAAACATAATTGTAGACACAAGTTAGGAAAGACTACTTATCTTAATAAGAACTTGTTTCGCAACCAGCTACGTCGCTGCAATGCTCCACCCAACCATAGGCCCATGTGCACCTCAATCTCTTAGCAACGCTACCACCCTCGAGCCACGCATGATTCCCCAAGGAATAAGGAACTAACAGGCTTACACATAGCCAAGGATAACAAAATTGTTAGCTGGAATATTTCACCTCCTGCGAACAACAAGGTGTTCCACTGGTCTGAATGGTTCAGATCCAGAACAAATAGAGGATAGAGGTTGAAGAATGTCCCTAGACACTGTAGATATCTAGAATACAAGGCTTTGATATTCCACCTGTGTACCTGCAATCAAGATTAACATGAAACAAATAAAGCAACTAGAATATGATCTACTAATCTATGCTAGTGACTAAGGAATCTAGGAACATACATGCGAAATCACAACAACAACAACATATGTGGGAGAGAAATCCACTTGCATTAAAGAATATGAAGAAGTTTACAACCAAGCCTTAGTGTTGACATGCATCTCCATGAAACCAGACATTCTCATCGCCAAAAGCTCCGAATCTAGCTCTCTATGCTCTCTCCAAATGATCTTGGTCCAATGATCAATCCAACAGCATAACAATACCTCAAGTGTTCTCCCCTCAACCATGGCTATGAGCTCTTATTTATAGGGCTTTAATGGATAGATTAGGTTGAGAAATTAGTGGGTGAGGTGGCTTCTAAGATCCTAGGATGAGGGATCTCGAGCTCAACCAACCCACAACAGTAGGGATAAGGTAGGACACGAGGCTTATCATCTAGAAGCCTCAAGAAACTTTTCTTTTTCCCTTTTTACCTAGGGTACTGCATTTCTCCTTCTATGATAGAGCAGTTCTGGTAATAATTGCTTATGGACCAAGGACAATAAGCGGTGGCACCACTTATGGGCAACAGATGATGGGTGGTGCGAATAGGGGTACCGCTCCTGGATAAAGGGGCATGCGCGATGCTGGGAATTTGTATAAAAGATTGATGAAAAACCATTTAGTTTCCACTCCAGAAGTTAGGATGTAGGGAAAGTAGGTATGTCAAATGTCTTATCACATGATGGTGACAATATTTTGGTATAACAAGATGCCCCCCAAAGCATGAGTCTTAGAGGGATATGATAAATGAGAGCTTTGAGAACAAGTCGTCACCACAAGATGAAAATGTCGGCTCGATCGGAACATGTTGTCAAGTATGCATCTGTAGTACATCAGTATGTTGACTCATAGACACAAGTAACCAAACTCATGGCTGCATACCAATACAAGGAAGATCCATGAGAGGAATAAACAAGCATGGCTACTAAAATACAACGTAGATCCATGTGATAGAGGACTCAAACTTGGACATAGCTACAAGACATACAACATAGATCTATGTCATACTGACGCAAATTTGAGCATAGCCATGACCATACAGATGTGGATCCATGCTAGATGTACAAAAATCCATCACAGCCTGGGGAAAAAGCGATGAGCACTTTAAACAAATACCCAGGGTCTTCATTTTGTCTTCCACAAAGTACGATTCTATCCATGTGATTACAATGATTTGAAGTCGATCATGGAAGAAACCACTTAATTACCGGCCAATGATGTGAACCGTTAACAAGTGCGAGGGAGATCACCATTAATGTCAATGATTCCCAAGGTACCCTAGTACAACCTACTGAGTGTGAATAGATATCCTGATGTCAAACACCCAGTCGATTCTATCGATCAAAGGTCAATGATGTGAACCTATGTCGAGAGTGAGAGAAACTATCATTGTTATAGCTGATTTCACCACTCCAGGTGAATCACACTTTGTATGGCCTTCCCCTGTGCTGTTGCAGACTCCTTAGACCCCTTGGACCATTTTTTGTCCTTTGATGTTTTCCTGACCATCCCTAAAAACATATGAAAAATGCTACACACGACTTTTAAACCTATAATCGCATATATACACGGGTTTGACCACTAAAACCGCGTACATCGGGATGTGTACAAAATACAAATCCTTTTGGAGTTTTCCTTGACATGGATCCAACTCACTTGACTCCTGGCCTTCCCTATGCCTTGAGATCGCTCGGATTCGACCTTTCATTACCCCTATGAAAATCTATATAAGGAACTCCTTGGTACATTGAAGGCATATGAGAGAATTGAGAGCAAAGAAACTATAGTTCATTTTTTCCAAAACTTATGCTTGAGTCTGCATCCCATTGTCCCTTGGAGCACTTTTGTGTTCTTCCCAAGCTTGCCTTTTGCTTGTGAGCTTGCTATCTAGAGATGGAGGATTGAAGTGGTGGAGGCCCAAGTGGGGGATTCAGTTTCTCCGGTTCACAGACGTGTCAACGGAGGTTGTATCTTGTAATCTCTGATTTATATTAATAGAAATATCTTTTCCTATCCAATAATGTGTGTTTGAATGGATATTTTATCCATGGGATTATGTCAAATGCTTATACATTATTGATTATATATGCTAGAATAGAGCTAACACCATGATATATAGAATGCTTGTATTGTTTACTTGTTGTTGAGGAAGTAATCTATCAATTCAAGCTGAAGTTGGAAAGCTCAATGGGGATCTACTTCAACCGTCCAGAATAAGGTACGAGGTCTGATCCTTTAGTGTTAGACATTTAATTTCTATTGCATATTGGAAAGGATTGATTTCTGGAGTCAAGCTGTCTGTTGTGGTACCCCAAGCCATAGGAATTTCTCTCCGTAAAAATCATTAAGGCATACAGATCTCAAGGTACTAAATATTATTTCTAAGACTATTTCTCGGATGATGAGCTAATGTCGACAAGAAAAGTCTCATCGAAGGAGGGCCATGATGAGTCCCACATCGATGACATGAAAATCGGAACATAGTTCTGGAATGATGTGAATGTAGTAACCATATGACTGACTCAAAGATACTGACACAAAGACTGTGTAGACTGCAGAGGTAAAACTTCTTTAGATCTCCTTTTAACATCGGGTGGCACGACAAAAAGACTTGGCAGCATGACTAGACAGGACAGATACATAATGCGACAGTGGACAATGCATTCTTTTGAAAGACTCAAAGGATTAACATGACTCATGAAATTGGATTGTCACGGAGATCAGCTAAATACCCAATTGACTGACATGATTGTGCAGACAAGTGCTATGTTCAAAGGTAACGACAAACAGCTGCCATTGTTTGCAAAATGATTCCCTTCCCATTTACCCCATCATGATTGATGAGTGCCTCTTTTCGGTTTTACGAGTTCAAAGAGGGTAACAAACACTCGATATAGCTTGTCAGAAAACAAGTCCAGACTCATATGTTTTACAAAGCTGAGAGAGGAGGGGTTTGTTCCCAAAATGGGTCTCTCAATATTTAATTTAACAAGTCCACTGAAATAAAACTCGTTATCGTTCATGTTTAGAGAGTCTGAATGAATACGGAAGAAGACTCCAAGGGGGTCCTTTTTCGTATGATTTAGTCTCTAAGGCCCGAAAAAGTGTAAAATCATACCTTAGAGAACTCTTCCAATCATGATTGGCTGGAGTGATCCTTTTTCGTAAATAGTCCGATCCAAACTGAAAAAGAGATAACCTACCGTCAGACGGATGACTCTTCAAATACTTTAACGAGCGTGAAGAAGACAAGATCGCTTGACGATCTTTTTGTATTTAGGGAGCCTGAAAAGGGTTTAAAGAGAACTCCATAAGGTTTCTTTACACAATGTCATATTTTATGAGCCTGGAAAAAATCGAAAACAGAGTCTACGACCTTTTCGTGTTTAAGGAGCTTAAAAAAGAGGTAAAAAGAGGACTCCATCACGCTTCTTTACACAACGTTGTATTTTACGAGCCCGGAAAGAAACTTGAAATGGACTCAAAAATTTGATACTAGATTTTAACGAGGGTGACAAAGTGTCATAATAAATGCTCGATGACTTTTTTTGTTTTGTGAAAGTACAAAAAAGCCATAAACAAACTTTCCAAAGCTTCTTACTAAAGTTCTCTTATCCTGCACACGACTGAGAAACAAATGTTAAATGCATTCAAAACTAACATTAAGGGATTACGACAAATGAATTTTTACTAAAACATGATTTTATATCAAAAATTTAGTAAGTCGGACCCAAAAATGTCTATATAAGTCAATAATAGTCAAAAATCAAAACATTTCACTATTTACCTCTAGCAGAGAGCACTTGGAGCATTTTTCTAGCCACATCTTCCACAGCTGATAACTGGAGTTTCCACCGTCCGTTTTCAACAACGTCATTTGCAGGTAACATCTAAGAAATTTATCCTTCATTTCATAGATTCTATTTTGAGATTTGGGGGGGTTTTGGGCCTATCTACCAAGCCCTAAAACTCAATATGCGGGCACCATAGAAGAAACTTCTCTTTTTCCCTTTTTACCTAGGGTACCGCATTTCTCCTTCTATGACAGAGCAGTTCTGGTAATAATCGCTTATGGACCAAGGAAAATAAGCAGTGGCACCGTTTATGGGCAACAGATGATGGGCGGTGCAAACAAGGGTACCGCTTTTGGATAAAGGGGCATGCGCAGTGCTGGGAATTTGTATGAAAGATTGATGAAAAACCATTTAGTTTCCACTCCAGAAGTTGGGATTTAGGGCAAGTAGGTATGTCAAATGTCTTATCACATGATGGTGATAGGATTTTGGTATAACAGGATGCCTCCCAAAGCATGAGTCTTAGAGGGATAAGATAAACAAGAGATTTGAGAGAAATTCATTGCCACAAGATGAAAATGTCGGCTCGATCAGAACATGTTGTCAAGTAGGCATCTGTAGTACATCAGTATGTTGACTCATAAACACAAGTAACCAAACTCATGGCTGCATACCAATACAAGGCAGAACCATGAGGGGAATAAACAAGCATGGCTACTAGAATAGAGCGTAGATCCATGTGATAGAGGACTCAAACTTGGACATAGCTACTATACATACAACGTAGATCTATGTCATACTGACGCAAATTTGAGCATAGGCATGACCATACAAATGTGGATCCATGCTAGATGTACAAAACTCCATCGTAGCCTGGGGAAAAAGCAATGAGCGCTTTAAACAACTACCCAGGGTCTTCATCTCGTCTTCCACAAAGTATGATTCTATCCATGTGATTACAATGATCTGAATTTGAACATGGTAGAAACCACTTGATTACCAGCCAATGATGTGAACCGTTAACAAGTGCGAGGGAGATCACCATTAATGTCAATGATTCCCAAGGTACCCTAGCACAACCTACTGAGTGTGAATAGATGTCCTGATGTTGAACACCCAGTCGATTCTATCGATCAAAGGTCAATTATGTGAACCTATGTCGAGAGCGAGAGAAACTGTCATTAAGGAATACATATCTCAAGGTACTAAATATTGTTTCTAAGACTCTTTCCCGGATGATGAGCTGATGTCGACGGGAAAAGTATCGTCGGAGGAGGGCCATGATGAGTCCCACATCGATGACACGAAAATCAAAACATAGTTCTAGAATGATGTGAATGTAGTAACCATATGACTGACTCAAAGATACTGACACAAAGACTGTGTAGACTGCAGAGGTAAAAATTCTTAAGATCTCCTTTGAACATTGGGCGGCACGACAAAAAGATTTGGAAGCATGACTAGACAGGACAGATACACAATGCGACAGTGGAAAATGCATTCTTTTGAAAGAATCAAAGGATTAACATGACTCATGAAAGTGGATCTTCATGAAGATCAGCTGAATACCCAATTGGCTGACATGATTATGCAGACAAGTGCCATGTTCAAAGGTAACGACAAACAACTGCCATTATTTGCAAAATGATTCCCTTCCCATTTCTCCCATCATGATTGATGAGTGCCTCTTTTTTCTTTTATGAATTCAAAGAGGGTAACAAACACTCGATATAGATTTTTAGAAGACAAGTCTAGACTCATATGTTTTACAAACCTGAGAGAGGAGGGGTTCGTTCCCAAAACGGGTCTCTCAATGTTTAATTTAACGAGTCCACTAAAAGAAAACTCGGTGTTACCACCTAAGTTGTACTTAGTGGTTTTTATCAAGTGAGCCCGGTGAACCGGACAGGGCTAACTTGTTCGGACTTCAAAAAGACCTTTGGATGTACTTCTGGGAAGTGCTTGTTGTACTATATGACATGTTCATACCCCATGAGGGAATTGTAATAAATGTTCTAGCATGATAGTGTCTGTAAAAGACTCAGTCTCTTAGACTTTATTTGTCAATCCGATCAGCCCAGGGTGTTTTTTCCCTTGGTTATTATTGGTTGTTGAACAAACGACTGATAATTTCTGAGTTTTTCACTCCATACCTCCAAAGTTGGGGTGGTCGGCTTGGAATTTAGGCCTATTGAGGTTATTATAGTCTATGTGTCAATGTATAAACATGCTAGACATCATTTTTGAGTCATATGAACATGTCTAAGTCCCCCTAGGTGTTTTTCAATTTTTCAATTTTTTAGTTTTTTCAGTGTTTTTTATTAAAATTTATTTTTTCCAAAACTTAGGCTATTTTTTAATAGTTTAATTGGAAAAATTGATTTTGTAATAAAAGTGGGCCAAATAATCAGTTTCGGTCATGTAGGTACTCAATTTCAAGCTAAGAGCACCATGTAAACCCATGGACCCACTGTTTCCTAGTTTTGAGTGATTTTCCATCACTCAGGTCAAAAAGCCCCAAAAATCAATTATTGATTATTTTAATTAATAAATTGATGAATAATGGAGCAAATCCAAAATCATAAATCAATGGATTCTCAGCCGATTTGATTGAAATCAGTCAGATCTGAAGTAGATTGACTAGATCTGAGAAATCCTTGACTGAAGGAGGTGATCAAATCAGATCCAAAGTTGATCTTGCGCATCCTTTATGAGGAATTTATCCCTCCCTCTCTCCTCAACACGTTTTTGGCTCAACTAGATGATTTTTGGTGGATTCTTCAGTCAACAGGTTGAGGTGTCAGTCAGATCAGCCCCCCGATTGACAGTTGCACTCAGTGAGACTCAGATCTGGATCAACTAGACACAGATCAGGCATTGATGGACTCTCCATCAGTTGATTTCACTTGATTCCATGAGTAATTGCGCCCCCCCTGGGATAGATGGCCTGTAAATTGTATATATCCAGGCACAGCCTCCTCTTCCAAGCTAGTTAGAACTGGGATTGAGGTGCTGCTGCTATTGTATTGTTGTAATTTTTCATTTGAAATAAAGAAAAGCTTTGGAGGCAATACGGTGTGGTGCCATTACATGTGTGGA
>LPNX010779704.1:0-28586 GCA_001517045.1 Pseudotsuga menziesii
CTTAATGCTTATGTGAGATTAAATTGTTTATTTGTTAGCTCAAGAGGGCCATTGTTGGCACAGTAGAACAATCATTTGTAGTTCAACTTGATTATTTATGCGAAATAAATTAGTAATTTTGCTGGACATGAATAATCAATATATACGTAATGTTGATCATAATTCAATTTTCTTAGCATACTAGCATATATTTTGATCTCATGTTTTGTGTTAAGTTGTAGTGTGTTTTCAGGCTTCACAGGTTGAAGAAGGCTGTGAGCTCAGCTGCTTCTATCCCAGGCTTCAAGCAACCTTTTTGATCTAACACTTCTATTGCAGGACCTACAGAGATCTTCTTCTTCAAAATACAGAAAGAAAGCTGGGAGTCTAACTCTCTCTCTTGGGTTCTATCCATAAATTTAAATACTTTCTTGGTTACCGAACTTCCTTCCTCTAGTTCTCCCTTTGCTCCTTGACTTCTTTTGTTTCCTTGCTTGCTAGCCCCTTTTCTCCTTGACTTGTTTGCCTTTTCTCACTTTTTCTTCATCGCTGCCCCGTTTTTTCTCTCTTATACCATCCTTTTTCTTCATTTTGGACAGCCCTAATGTGCCCTAGTTTTCCTTCCTTTTTGCCTCTTTTTTGCCCTAGTTTTTGGGCCTTCTTCAACCTTGTTATTGGCCTTTTTCTTCCATTTTTTGTTCGCTGCCCTGTTTTGTAATTTTTATGACAACCATTTGTTTTCTCTTTCGCTGCCCCGTTTTCTTCAATTTTTGTCCTCCTTCAGCTTCATAGTTGGCTACCCTATCCCTCCCTTTCTTTGGTTTTGACCTTCTCTTTGTTTTCTTGCCTTCTTTTCCTCATCTTCTTTTGTTTCAGCCCTCTTTTCCTTTGCTCTTTTAGCTCTCATTCAAACTTCTTCTCTTTTCCCTTTTCACAGGTTTCAGAGAGATCTTCAAGTAAAAGTAAAAGCACTCTCATTTTTACACAAGTCCTAATATCAGTAGAGTTGTTTGCTTTCATTTGAAAAGTCCTTTCAAGGATTAAAATCCTTAAGGCACATTGTATAAATTTCAATAAAGTACTTTTGTTTGAGTGGGGTTTTTAAGTCCTCACTCTCATCCTCCCCCATTTGGGGAGGCTTGTGTTGTGTTTACTTGTGTATGCTTAGGTTAGATTTGCTTGTCTTCATCATTATTTGCATCTTATTCTTAGAATAATTGTTAATCCATCACATCTAATTCATTAATTAAGTTGATTATTCTATTTTAAATTTTTATCTTTCTAAGTAAATCAACTGCTCAAATCTCTTGAATCACACCATAAGGTGGATCAAGAGTACTCTCTATCGGAGAGTTTAATAACTCATCTTAGCTTCTTGTTTACATTTGTTTAATCAATAAACTCTTAAGTAAGACTCTTGAACTTGCAGAAACACAAGTCAAGAGCACTCTCGATCGGGGAGCATCTTAGTATTTGCATCATCCTTCCATTAGTCTCATCTATATTGGATAAGACTCTTGAACCTTTGTCATAAGACAAGGTCAAGAGCGCTCTGTATCGGAGAGTCTAATTAATTAACTTAATAAAATCTTCAACACACACACCCCTTTAATTAATTAACTCCCTTCCCTCCTTGCCGGAGTATGCTCTGACCGATCTCTGATTGGAATACCCAGAAACGGCACTGGATCTTTAAACCCCACAAGAGTAACTTAATTAAAACTTTTCCCCCATAACCAACGCACCGGTGTTGTTTCGTTTAAATACCGAGGCATGTGGGCAAATTCCAAGTGTGGGCGTCGGGCTACCCAATCTAGGCACAGGTAGTTAAGTTATTGAACATTTACCTGTGATCCCAGACAGGTCCGTCATGTCTTCGAACGGAGCCACTGAAGGTATTTCCAGTTAGGACATCTAGCTACCGTAAGCAAGACCACTATTAAAAACTCTTAAAATCTACCAAAAGCACTTGCAAAACCTAATACTCACTAGCTTAATTCCTAGATTTTATTTCACGCATTTATTTGACTCCATAAAGCACTGGTCCTTTGTTATATTTGATTAATTTTCTATCTTGATCAACTGTCTATGGTCCATTCCAATTGATTATATTTGAATGCTTAAGTTATATGTCTGGAATCTTTGCTTATCTGTGTGATCTCTTCTTAACAACGTGGATTGCATTGATTAATCATCATCCCCTTAATATTAATCATTTTAAATCACAATAACTCCTAAACAACACCCATCCGCATCCAAAACATCCAAAACTTAACTTAAACATTGAGCCATAGACAACTCTTTGTTAGGGACTACCCCCCTTGGCTTCGTTAGAAGTTAGCCTAAACGGAGGAGCTAGGAGTAGGTGACAGTACCTAGCTCTATGCTTGCCCCCAAGGTCACACCTCTCCCACTTTCTCAAATGAAGAGACAACTTTCAATTGATTTCTACTGCTGGTGTGCAATCGGCGGACAACACAACGCCCTACGAGATCCAAATAAAACATTTCCCTACTCAGACACATCATCCTGTGAAGCAAAACTGCATCAGAAAGGTAAAATGAGCCTAATAATTTCTACAAGTGCCCGGAACTTAAAATAAACTGTCTCATTAGACTCAGAGAGTCCAAATTCATCTAAGGTGTATACTCATACTCCTCTCAGGTCTCTACCCGATCACCAATCATATCCAATAGACAATATAACCATCTGTAAATGATCAGATATCAATAATATAACTCAGACTATCATCCATCTGCTGCAACTGCTACAAGGCTAAGACATGCTCTACAAATCATTTAAGCAACAATCACAACAAGTAGCAATCATTTCACTAGCGATACATCAACCAAATACATATCTAAGGCTTTATTTATTATTACTCAGACTAGACTTTCAGAACTATACTCACTTCATAGTTGTAGTCAATTTGCTAGTGAAGGTTGAAGGATGAAATTTACCAGGCTAAGGCAAAGGATAACTTCCTACTTAACATCACGACACTTTGGATATAGAAAGGAAAAACTCACTAAAACCAATGTCGAACAATCAACAACACAAGGAATAGCAATGCCTCACAAATGGTTGAGTTGTTTAGAGAATGCTTATTCAACTTAGGCATCATGACTACATCAAGTTAGATCCAGGCTCATTAGGATCATCAATTTTATTTCCATGGCCCTTTTTGGCCTATATGACCCTTTTGGGACTTCATCAATGCTTAAAAGCACAGCTAATCGCAACTTTCATCCGGGACATATTTATATTTATAAGGTCAACAATATTTGGATATAGCATATTTTAACCATTGCTTTTTGGACCTTTTTTTATACCCTTCAAGTGGTATTTTAGCATTTCATTACTCTTGTCCTTTTTCACATATGTTAAGAAACACAGTTTTAGCATTTTCATTTTCCATGGGTGCATATATAATATTTCCAATACATGTAGTACATGAGCTTTCAGTTTTAGCCAACAACATCTCAAGTGACCAAGGGGAGTTCTGCACAGTGCCAAACATCGGGACAACCAACCAGAATGGTTTAGGCATACAATCCAACTCACCAAAGGCAAGTTCTGTCACCAACTCAGAGCCGAGACACAATATAAACAGGGAGGCTTGTCCAACAAAGGGTCTAGCAGGGAAAAAGGTCCTCCATGCCATAAGTCAAGTAGTAAGTCGGGTTAGAAACAAAACTGGAAGGTAATGGATGGGTGGAGACAATGAAGGATGAAGCCAACACTAGCAAGCCAAAACAATGGTGGGAATGACTACCTCTATTCTCCCTAAGGAGGGTAAAACCAATGAGTATAGATCAGGAACTTCCAAGTCTAAGTAGGGACATCAATACATAATACAAAATACATCCAAGTCCATATAATTATGACCGCCAGATCATGACACCACTTGTTAGTACATGTCACAAAAATGAGTATAAGAGCAATTATAACCATAACACAATATAAAAAGTTGAGTCATAATCATGCATATAATCCATCGGAAACATCATCTGTCCAATGAGAAAGCACGGATATACATCTAGGCATCAATAACTGCTCTGTAAATGACTAAATGGCTACATCGGTCCTCAAATCTGAGTGTTTTGAGACTCAGTCCTGACATGGGAGAGTACAATAGTCCACAAATAAAATAATGATCTGTCAAAACTGCTCATCTCAGCATCTCATATGTAAGAGATCTGGCTGCTCTACACCAAGGCCTCGCTTCCCGTATGCTCTACACCATCTACGGTTCATCGGATCCAGAGTGGTTGTATCAAAAAGGAAGTCAAGTCACTAGTTTAATTCAGTTCACACCCCAATAAATCTCCCAAGGTGAAAATACAACACCACGATTCAATCTCTTGTGGGGAAATTTAACAAAGTGTTGAGCCCTGGAAATTCGCAGGCAACAACAGCAAGGGATTCTCCCCAGTCAACGTTCCCAACTAGCACGTGACTGTTTGGTGTAGGGAATCCGTCCGGTTTGCGGTCCGGCTACCATAGGTCAAGTAACAAATGGTTTACCGGTTGCGGCCTGGTCCACCGTGTATGTTTTTGTATTTTGACTTAAAGTATGAAATGCACGTGCCTAATTAACAATGCAGGGTGATAAGGATGCAGGGAGTAGTCACAACGTGATGCACAGGTGCTTACCTTTCGTCTTATAACTTACAAGCATCTCAATCACATATGCAGCAAAAGTAAAACTAATTATCTATCTGTCTATTTATCTATCCCCGGGGAGCCAAATTGTAACTTATTTATGAGTAATGTGTATTGTGCATGCATTATAAAGAGAAATTACAGATAGCTGATATTCCTTCCTACAACACATGAACAATTAAAGATATTTAGACAATCAAATAGCCAATTGTTTATGAACAGCATTCATTACTCATGGTGGTAATTTCACAGAATAAACCAGAAATCATTCAAACAAGAACATAGGCTCTAAGAGTTAGAACGATCTCACAGTTAATGGACAAAAACTGGAAAAATGAAATAGTTCATCTTTCACCAATCAATAGCATAGCATTTTAACGTCCCACCAAACTTTCTCCGACAGGCAAACAATAATTCTTTATTGCAAAAAAAAGTAGTTCTTCTTACAATATCTCTTTACATGTCTAACTGGGAAAAAGCCCCTTGTTCTTCTAAGTCTCCTATATTTATACAAAAAACATGAGACTGTTGGGCTGCCCACAAATAACCCTTGGGCTCCCCTACTCTTTGCCTCCCAATATCTCACTTACATCAAGTGTTTACAAAATTGTTACATATTACACAAGTGAATGATCATTCACGAGGAGGGCCCCACTTGAGTGTTCAGAAATTTCTTCCACGCCAAAGCCTCAGAGGCGATGCCTTCAAACACACAAGGTTCCAAAAATTGAATGTTTATTTCGAACTTCGCAGCTTGGTTCTTGATGGCCTCAATTCTGGCCGCACTCAAGCGCAACTGATCCTCCAATAGCTGCACACTGATGGCGGAATGATCTACTTCACTCCTTAAGATCTGGTCATCGAGGGTCGTAACGTGCTGTATCTTTGCTTCCTCCTCTTGATACCTCTTCTGTAAAATCTCCACAAATGAGTTGTGGTCTGGGAAAACGTCTAGCCTCTGCTCAGCTTCTACTTGGCACCGATTATAGGTAATCAGGAGCCTTCTGAAGAATTTTGTACATGCTCCTTTCGTCTTTCTAACAGCTTTTTTGAAATCCTCTGCTGTGTTGATAGCAAACTCTAATAAGTCGTAATCCTGCTTCAGGGCCTGTCGATCCTTCGAGGGAAGCTCTGCAGGAGTTTCTTCATTATTTTTCAACCTTGCCATTCTTGCTGTCAGGACTTCCAAGACGTCCTGAGATCTATCAACAAAATAAGAGGAAGTCTCCAAAATTTCCTCTAATCGGCCATCTACTTGCAAAACTTTGCACCTCTCTTCTTCTATGGCAGTCTGCAGCTTAAGCATCTTGGCCTTTTGTGCCAGCACATGTTCCCTGAAAGGTTGGAAGTCAACCTGCTGCTCTTTCGCTTCTTCTAAAGCGATTGTTAGAGAAGAGATCTGTTCTTGAAGTTTCCTCTCTTATTCTTGAGCTTGCTTCTCATTTGCCTCTAAGGTGGTCTTTTGCAGCTCTAAGTCTTCTATCTTTCCCAGCAGTTGTTCCTTTTCAACCCTTAGCTCCTGATACTCTTGTTGCACTCTCTCCAGACACTCTTGTGTAGTTTCCAAAGACCTCATTTCTGCATGGAGAATCTGCAGCTCATCCTTTGAAGACCTCATCTCTTTCTGCATGTCCTCATATTTTCTCTTCAGCTTACTGTTTTCTTCTCTCTCTTTTCTTAATGTGTCTTTCAGCTGAGAAGAAGACTTCATGGATTGCTCCAATTCTGTCATTATTTTGTCCACATTATCCTCCGAGGCGTGGATCAGTGCAGCTCCGGCTCTAATGGTGAATCGGGGATCTCGGTCTGTCCCATATACCACTGTTGTATCCGTTATCATCTTTCCGGACAAACCTCATGTTTCAACCTTCCTTTCCATTCTTTTCACTATCCTCTTTGTCTCCTTGTCATAGAAAACAGTATTAAAATCAGGAATTTCTTCCCCTTTCTTCTGTTCAAAGGGGACCAGTTTAAGTGTAGGGACCACAGACTGTCCAGGTGTGCTGACAGCAGGTACTTTTGGGTCCTAAACCTTGGGGTTCTCCACGTCCTGGGTCTGACCGCCAGCTGTGTCAGAGGCTGACTGTTCTATCTCTCTCTGAGTCAGCTTTAGCCTATCTGCTTCCTGCTTCTGAAGCTCCTCATCAAGCTTCCTTTTCTTTTCTTCTTCTTCATTTCTCGCATCTTCTTCTGCTTTTTTGGCTGCTTCTTGGGCAGCTCTTCTTTTCTCTTCCTCTTCTGTCTGCAGCCACCCGACAGCCTCTTGTGCCAATCTTTGGGCTTCCTCATCTCTTTTCCTAGCTTCTTCAGCGGTTTTTGCTTGTTCATCCCCCTTCCCACCTTTGGTGGTGATCTTCTTTTTGAACCTTTTCCTTAAGGTTGTTATATTCAATGCACTACGGAAGACGGATTCTTCTCTATCCCAATGGTGGGTGTATTCGAAATGGACGTTGTTCTCTTTGCAGTGTTCGGCCACTTTACTGCGGGAGTCATTTCTATGGAAGGGCATCTCACCAAAATGAAACCTTTCCAACTCTTCTACAAACTCATATGCTTTCTTCACTCTGGTAAACCTATAACTTCATAACTTGAAAGGCAGAGGGGGATAGGCAGCCTTCTTATGTTCAAACAAAAAGCTTCCCATGCCATCCAAGAAGACTTGCCTAACCGCCTCTTTATAAATGATGTAGTCTGTGGCGTATTTGGGTAATAGGGAGGGTGCTCTAGAACCTCCAAACATTCTGAAGTAGAGGCCATCCTCGGTCAAATAATAATCCGCATATTCCTCAATTACCTGCAATGCCTCTTCTGACATGCAGTCACATTCTTTCAGAAAAATGAGAGTGTACAATGGCATGATGAAATGTTCGCAGACCTCCCGATAATGACTGTGGTACTTGTGCACCCACAGTGGCTTGTAGGCCGAGTAAACAGGCATCCTCTCCCTGTCCCAGATGCACCTTAGGCCGGGGAAAGGTTGATTGCACAGTATACAATCAACGAGTATGGAACTCATGTAAAACTCAGACCTCTTCTGGGACACTCCTCCCAAGGCTGAGGCCATACAGGCTGACAGACTATTTGATACTATGTTGGCCCAATTGAAAATGGTTCCCTGGGTTGCAACATAAAAAATAATTGGCATCCACTCCAATTTGAAGCTCCTGCCATGAGCTCTCCCAAAAATCCTGTTAAGCATCAAGGCAATAAACCTGTACAGGGCCCTTAAGCTTGCTATGTCATATTCTCCCATAGGCCTGGTTCTGAAATGTTTTCCAGACAACAGCATTCTTTTAAGGGTCTCAACAAGGTCCATTCTAATGTTTTTTAACCAATCGTCAAACAAAAATATTTGTGCTTCTGGCAAGTGGTAGGCCAGGGCTACATATCCTGGGCTATAGGCAGCATAGCCTTGTTTGTCTACATTTTCCAGGATCATAGTGATTACATCTGCCAGGAGCAGAATCCAACCAATCACTTCAGAGCATGGGAAAATCTTTGGTCTTGTGGCAATCTTCATCAGTGAAGATCTCTCTATATTGGCGTATATGCCTTCTTCCTCCAAGCCCATATCAGGCACCTCTCGGCGCGTGATCAACCTGTATATCTCTCCCCACTGGTACTCAGGCTCTACACCAGATATACACTTGGTGTCCTCATAGATGTATTCGGTTTTGGTGATAACTTCCACGTTGGGGTCTTCTTCGACCACAGGGGTCTTCTTCTTTTGTCGCTTCGACATTTTGAATTCGAAATCTTCCTGTTATACATGCAATTGTCATCATTAGGCACTTTCCGGCTAAGTTGCGAACATTGAGACATAATGTGCAGTGTTTCACTTCCTCTATGTTTAACATGACGGACAAAACTGAAGCAAATATGTGCAAAGCTAACAATACTATCTAATGCTAAAACAGTTCTATAGCAAATCTCGAGCGGGGAATAAATCTACATTAATATGAAGAGACCTCGGGCTCTCTGCGGGCGCCATGATCATCGCGCGGCGTTGGGTAACAGGAGAACTTATGCAAGTTCTTTCAACGGCGTGCTTTTAGGAAACAAACTGGCTGTGCGAATCTATGGTCAATAAGGTTACGCTGTGTTATGTAACCCCCAACCGGCTCGGGTTCGAAACAGACCGTGAAACGGGTCGTTTGAAGTAGCGCGGGGAAAAGCGACACTGGTTTGAGGATGCGGGTAGCACGAAAAAGGGGGCAACCAGTCCAAGCACCACAGGGATGCCATGAAAAACAGTCCCCCATCGACTTATCATCAAACGGGGCCGATTGGCGCAGACAGCGTAACGACCGTCTGCACCAATCTCCCCAACCACTAAGCGTAGGGTCGAAAACATACAGCCGCGAAGTAAAACACCCTATGGGCCAAAAAACACCCCCACTAACAGTTACGATACAAACCCCCACTATTTATGCATGTAACTAACGGGGCCAAGGAAAAAAAAAAGGCCGTGGAAAAACCTAACCGTAGAACAATCAACAAAATGCTCAATAGAACGAAATGGGTAAGGCGACAAGATCCTACATAGCAATGCTGTGTGGTCAAGAGGACTGTCAAGCTTCCACGGTTGAGCCACCTGGAAACGCGGGTACCGACAACGGGGTCCTTGCGAGCTCGAGAGAACGACAGCACACGAGAGCAACAGATCACGACAGTTGGAAATATATATATATATATATTCAACCATAAGCGACGGGGAAAAATCGGACGGCGGAACTCTAAGGATCGGAGGTCGCAAGCAAAAATCCTTCCGCAACGTCGAGTGGCCAAACCACTAAGCTATCTGCCGGGAGAAAATAATAGCGCGTCGGAGCTTACGAGATTAAACATCGGGGCGATAGCGAAAAAGGGAGCCGCAACGACGGAACCGTAAAGGACATCACCGTCTGCGACAGGCAAAAATCTAGATCGGAGAAAAAACGACTAAAAGACCAAAAGGCTAGTGCTTTTTTCATCCGCAACGGCGGAAGCATAAAGGACATCACGCCCCGCCATGTAAGGTCTGAATCAAACGAGAAAACAACTAAAGATCGGAAAGGTAGTTCTTTCTGCAGCCGCAACGGCGGAAACCCAAAACTTAAGGAGCGGCGAAAACAACAACACGAGGTCTGAAAAGTTAAAGCGATAATCGGGAGACTTCGCAATCTGCCGTCCGCAACCGCGGAGAACGAAATAACAAAATGTTTCGATGCAAAACCAAAAACCAGCCGATTGAGACAAACGCCTCGGAGGAAAATATCGAAGCTAAAGCTTGTTATTTCTCCGCAACGGCGGGAACGCAAGCAAAAAAACTTCCGACTCACAAACTTGAAAATGTATTCAAAGGCAATGATAAACTAAAACAAGTGGTGGATTACTTCAAGCATTAGAAAAATCTTTCTGAAGAATCATCAGATCAAATCAAAGAAGAAAATCAAACCGATATAAGCAAACAAGGAGGGTCCCGAAATTTTTTAAATTTTGGGAAAATGTTGCAGTTGCAACACAAAGGAAGTAAGAACCACTGGGAAGTGACCTCGGGATACCGTCAGGCTGCACCCTCGATTGGTGTAGTGTTGGACACCTCCCAAAGACTCCGATTCAGCCCACATTTCCTCGCATGGAGCAATAATTGATAATGTTTTTGGACATACTCCTCATACCATCAAGTATATCTGGAGTCCCCTTCCCTCTAATCCACACATCAAATCCACATTAATATTAAAATGAACCAAGACACATTTGCAAAATACTTTAATCTTTCAGCAACACTATTTTATTTGACTCCATTGGCACTGATCTACATTTACAACAGTACTCTTTATTTGCTTATTATCAATTTATTGTTGTTGCTTAAACCTTATATGTTGATGTTATTTTTATACGTTGTTGAAGTACTTTTCATATTTGCAAATATCTTGATTCAGTAATCCACTTCAAAAAACTCCTAAAAAACTTACTTCATTGTTAAAACAATTAAAAACATTTAGAAGATCCTTTAGCAACTCTTTTCTAGGGGCCACCCCCCGTGGCTTTGTTAAGAGTTTTCCTAAACAGGGGATTCAAGTTCAGGTGACAACACCTGACTCGAGACTTGCCCCCAAGGACACGTCGAGCATCTTGAAGATTTCAGTTGTGCTTTCTCCCGAGGTGTGGTTAAGGCGGCAACACCAGGAAAGCATGGAAAATTTGACATCCTATAGATGGGACCTTATATCATCTATAAATTAACAGGCACTAATTCCTTCTAACTAAATGACATGGATGGGGAAAAACTGAACCTTCCAGTAAATGGTCAACTACTGAAGATATTCTTTAGCGAGACGGTGTGATGCCTATATTGGCATCAGTAGTATCAAGGCCTATTCCTAAACTTATCCTTGCATTTATTATTCTTCTTGTACTATAGATGTTGTATAGTAATTTTTCTTACTGACTTTCAAAGTTTCTTGTTGTATATTAGTCTTCCTTTTTGTAAATAGTATTTTCTTGTACATTATGTTGTATGCTAACTTTGTACATTATTAATAACTTAGTGTCTCAATTGGTTTCATTTTATATATGTGTTACTGATGGGATTTAGTTTTATGCAGGACCCAGAGATTCCAAAGTTCTCACATCCTCTTTTTTGATTAGAAGATTAGTCAGAGCACGTGTCCCTAGATGGAGCCAGATGTTACCTACTAAGGCATGCTTAGTTGGTTTTCAAGTGAGCTAGCAAAGTAGAACAAGCATAATTATTCATTCTTCAGAGTTCAGGGTTGGTTGATGTACTGATATACATGAGAGGTACACCCAGCATGAAAAAGGGATGGTTGTTGTAGGGGACACCCAGCATGAAAAAGGGTTGGTTGTTGGACTAATATAAATGAAAGGTACACCCAACAAGAGAAAGGGTTGTTGTTGTACGGGTACACCCAACATGAAAAAAGGTTGGTTGTTGTATGGAGATACATCGAACAGGAAAAAATGTTACCTCTGTAGAACTTCTTATGATGTATAGATTTGAGAGATGTTGGGTGCTCCTAGCTATGAAGCTCTAGTATATTGCGACGGACGAGCAGATAGCCGATGTAGTGACCAAGCCTTTGGAGAGAGTGAAGTTTGAGTACTTCAGGGACAAGCTTGGAGTTGTCCATATCGATGTCCATCGCAAGAGGGATCGATGACTTCCTGTTACATATTTATGGTCTTCACATCCACCATGATTAAGGGTTGGCTCTGTGGAATACATGTGGTCTTAACATCCAACATGAAAAAGTGTTGGGTCCGTGGAAGACGTGTGGTCTTCACATCCAACATGAAAAAGGGTTGGCACTATGGAAGACGTATGAGACTTACATCCAGTATGAAAAAGGACTGGCATTGCGAAGAGCTACGTCAAGTATGAAAAAGGATTGGCTCTGTAGAGGTACAACCAGCATGAAAAAGGGTCAGTTTTTGTATGGGTACACCTAGCATGTAAAAGGGTTGGTTGTTGTACGGGTACTCCTAGCATGAAAAAGGGCAGGTTGATGTACTAATATACATGAGAGGTGTCGTCGCCTTTCACACACCTGGGGGGAACATGGTAGAAATATTCAAGCCACTCGGTGTGTCCTTGGGGGAAAGTCTCGAGTCAAGGTTGTCACCTTGTTCTTGACTCCTCCATTTAGGCAAACTCCTAACGAAGCCAAGGGGGATAGACCCTAAAAAAATTACTAAGGTTGATTAAGCTTTAGCGGTGATGGATTTGGATGAGTAAGTTTTTTAGGAGTTTTTAATCAATAATGGAAAACAAGACATTTGAAAGATAAACTGATTACAACAACATAAATAGCACCTATTATCATGAATCTTGTAGTTGCCGAGTGAGATGATCCTATTTAGGACGGCAAAGGAAAGGTAGCCAAAGTCATGACCTACGATATCCAAGACTTCCAAAAGAACTTGGATGTCACACTAGTCAAGGATACCGACACTTTGGACCAGTGACAATACAAGCCCAAGGGCGTTCCTATGACCAAGAAACCCTAAAACAAGGAAAATGAATGAGTAGCCAAGGAAAACTTGGTGGAATCTCTCAGTAGAATGGTTAATTAGAGCTTGAAACAAAGACCAAGAGATTATGAGCATCCGGGTGAAAAGCCCCAATTCTGCCCTAGGGTTTATGTAGAAAAACTGGGATCTAGGGCAAAATGGTGGAATTAAGTGAAATCCGACACTCGGATTGATTATTGGATGCTAGATTAGGCAAATAGAGCAGAAACCAACAATACCCAATTTGCGGTTTGTGAAAATGACCACTTTCCCCAAGGGGAGTGTTTTTCCCTAATAGCCAGCCAATGCTTTGGATGGGCAAATGGAGTCCGATTACACCGAAAAATTAGATCTAGGGGTTTTATATTAATTCCAAAGTGGGTTTCAATTTTTATAGCTCGCCACAAGCTAGAACCTATGGATCTACGAAATGAGGGTTTTAAAGTAATGGAATGATGAGCAATGCATATACAGAAAATAAAGGAAGAGAAACTTGCCTATGGGACGTACCTGGATCTTGTAGATGAGTTGAGAAATGATAAAGAATGTCACTTTCTGATCGAAATGAACTTTTCCAAAGAAGATCTTGTTGTTATTTTGCCCCAACCAATTACCCTAGCGCCTCCTTCAACTTGCCAGATCAGAGAGAAATCAACCGATCAGATAAACAAACGAGATCTGCAAAATATAGAGAAGAAAGAGAATAAAAAATCATAAAGAACAAGAAACCCCCTGATTTGAACACCCAAAAGCCGGGACGAAGGTGAGTTGCCCCACAAAAACGCCCTCTCTCTCCTAGCATGCCTCCCTTTCCTGCAGATAAGATGGGTAAAGAAAAATGCAAGATATATCCCGAATGAAGCCCAGTATAGAAGAGTAGCAATGCCAATCATCAGATCATCAAAACATCCATGAGATACACAGAAGAATAATCCCAGACAAAAATCTCTTTATTAAAATTCCGATGCCAAAGCTCATGAATTACAATGGGGGGGTCACCTCTCTTAAATAATTTTGAGAGAGACGTAAACCATAACTCACTTTATTATCCAACGGTTGGGATTAAAACATCATCAATGATGGAGATCAACAATACATAACTTATCACATGGATCAAGTGACTAAGTCAACAAAGGGAGCGCACTTTGCTTAAGGACGCCTATCCTAAGTCAAACTCAAAATATAACATAAAGTGTGATACAATAATACACTGAGGGGGTCACTTAGGGGCTTAATTCACCCTAGGACCTTTTACAACTTCAGATCGTATGATATAACAATGAAATACATGAATAGCCAATCAAAGGGGGCGCCCCTTGGGGGGATTTCCTCACTCGCTGAGCCATAATAAATTAATCCGGACATCTACTAACCGAAAACTGTTGGAGGACTGTCCGGGATGCTGAGAAACATCATCTGCCAAACTTCCAAGCCATTTCCTTGACCCAGGAAGCCAAATCAACTTTTCCAATGATTTTCTAGTTCATTTTTTGTTGGTACAATCTCTGGAAACTGATAAATCCATCATAACTCTCTCCAGAATGCAAACTGGGGAAAACTGACTACTCTAAATGATCTGGAGACATAGAAGAATGGTATAAGTAACTACTCATACCTCCTGGAACACTGCTCTGATCTAGGATAACCAATTGTACTGTCATCTGGAATAAAAATTGATCATTTGGCCAATAATTGAGGGATAATAATCACTTTTCTGGAGAACTGGGGCTAAACTCTCAAAACTGAAACTGCAATATTGGTCGTGGGCATGTCTGGAACAAATATAGACCATGTATTTTTGAGTCACTGCCTTGGGAACCGTGATTGACTTGGTCAACTGGGTTGACCAAGTCAAAATACCCAAAATCAACGTGAGATACAATGCCAATATGATCTGCAACCATCCAAGGTAAGAAATGCTCCAATGATGTATATCAAAACCCAACTTGAGTCAGTTCTTCATAATCATGGTGACCAGCATAACAATAATAATAAAATATACCTTTGCTTTTGAAAAATCTTAGAGTCCTCTGGAAATCTGCTAGTACATGCCATACTTACAAAGTGTAAAAGATGTGCTATAGATGGGTGAGGGTAGAAAAACAAGGCTAAGGAAAGGGGAAATGACTCTTGACTGACTTTGACTCAGTGATCTATCTGAATGATAACCAATATACTCTACCAAGATGACATATGTATGACAAATAGCAATTGGGGATGGAGATGTCTCACAGATGGGTAAAGTACTTGGGTATGCTTCCCTTAGACTCTAGCAAGTTTTCCTTTGCAACTTCATTGCAATATGGGTCAACCTTCAAAGGTAGGTGCCCTGGAAGCCTTCTGGGATCCAGACTGACAAAGACCCAGCCTTTCTAGGCTAGTCTCACCCTATGGCCCTATGGGGACCAATAAGACGAACACTATACAAAGAGTGAGTGCTCATCCTTTGACCATTAACCTTTCAATAACTTTCACAATTTACATAAGATAATAGCCAGCCTACAAGAGCAGGTGCCCTAGAAAGCCTTCTAGGCTCCAGTAAATGACAAAGGCCTAGACCCGCTGCCAGCGAGCAGTTTATAGCCCCGACAGGTTTGCCTCTCCCTGGTGCCCTTATGGAGGGCAAATTGAGCCTTACATTATACAAGGAATGAGTGCTCAATCTCTTCGCCACTGACTACCTTTTTTCAATATTTTATACTTTTGCATCCTTTAGATATAGATTTTATGCGTTCTGATGCTTTAGTGTTTAGCAACACTATTATGGTGGACCACTTGTTTTGAGGACTTGAGGAGAACAACCCTGTGAACCCAGCCACACTGGCCAAGACACATACCTCATAGCCAAAGACACATAGCAACATGGAATCTATCATACATAGGGGTCAAAATGGGGAAAGGGTCTTCAATCTCACAAGTTTCCATCAATCTTAGTCGTGGGGTAAATACAAAAGTGGATGAACTGGATGGACGGGGACAAATGTTATGGAACCAACCTAGCACTAAGGATTACATTTTGTTTGAGAATGGCATGGGCAACAGTCTTCACATTGAATTCCTTGATCAATCATAACACAGGTTAGAGCAATATAACACATAAAAGCATAAGGCATAGGTCACCATAATCATCCTAACATGACAAGCGCAGGTGTCTGAGATACATCACAGAGCAAAACTAAACCAAGGAAATATACATGATCTCACCATGTATACCTGTCTCCAATTGATAAGCCCATCTATAACTGTGTGTACCAACTTCTGATCTGTTGTTATGCTCTAATGAACTAGATCATCACCAAAATCATCTCAATGGACTCCTGAATCTCAGTCCCGACAAGGAAAATATGAAGAACAAGGCTTTGAAGTGAAATGAAGTTGTAAACATCCATGTTGATACCCCATGTACAAGTAGCCTAGAATAGAAAAAGAGACAAGTCTGCATGTTGCATCATGGAAGCCTGGCTGAAAATGTATATGTGATAACAACACCAAGAATTATAAAATTACTCAACTCATAAATCATGCAGATAGAAATAATAAAGATCAGTGCCAAATTATAAAATGGAGTCGTAAAAATGTGCGTGTTGAAAGATGTTGAAGTAGATGTTTTGCAATTGTCTCTTGGTAAGTTTTAAGATAATATGGAGATGAGTTGATTACTTAGGGGGGAGGGAACTCCAAATATACTCGACGGTACGAGGAGTGTGTCCAAAACTTTATCCGATGCGGCTCCCCGCAATGAATATGTGGGCTGGTTGGAGTCTCGAAGACGTGTTTAACACTACACCAACAAGGGTGTAGCCTAACGGTGTCTCGAGGTCACTACCCAGTTGTTCCCGCTTCCTTTGTGGATTTTTCCACCGCAACAGATCAAATCGAGGCATTGGATTTTCGCTTGGGGAGGTTAATTGAAGTGTTTTCTTTTGGTTCAATAAAATGGCCTCCAAGAGTTTTTGTCTTGAAGATGAGCCAAGGATGGCTCGAAACGTCGACAATGTACCATTACCTACCGTAGATTCTCCACAAGATGCCATTAGCAATCACTGTGGATTCTTAGCCAAAACTACTATGGGCTAGTCGGATTGATATATAAGTCTAGGAGACCGAATCTTTTACATACTCCACCATGTTAGAACATTTTATTACAACTCCCCAAGGGGGTATGAACATGTGGTACAAGAAAAAAAAATTAAAAAATCCCAGAAGAGGCCTGGCTGACTACTGAATTCTAAAGAAAGAACAAGTATACTTGTTCTACTTTGCCTGCTCACTTGAAAAATCAACCAAGTACAACTTAGGTGGTAACAGGAGGTACACCCAACATGATAAAGGGATGGTTGTTGTACGAGTACACCCAACATGAAAAAGGCTGGGTTTTTGTACTGATATACATGAAAAGTACACCCAACAAGAGAAAGGGTTGGTTGTTGTACAGATACACCTAGCATGAAAAAAGGTTGGTTGTACGAATATACATCCAACATGAAAAAGGGTTGGCTCTGTAGAACTTCTTATGATGTATAGCTTTGAGAGATGTCACAAGTCAATGGCCTGAGTACCAAGTTGCAGCAAAAGTGACGAGATCCAGTGATGATGACTGTAACAGAAGAATACCTTCCTTGTTAAGAGGGAGTGTTGAAGATTGTAACTTTGAAAGATATTCTTATTGTACTTTTATTGTATAATTGTTGTATCTCCTTTGGGAGATGTTATTGATGTACTTGGTCATGTAAAAGTCTTGAAAAAATCAATGTAAACCTTCTATTGTAAGTCGGGTCAATAGTACCCAAAAGAAATACTATATAAATGTTATTTTGAGTATCCCTAGACAAGTCAGCCCTGTAAGAGTAACAAGTCTGCCCAGTTAGGGTAAAAGGTCACACACATGATGTGTATAAATAGAGAGGGCACACCCCTCATTTGAACACACAACTCACTCAAGAAAGTGCACATGAGAGAGAAGAAGTTCGCTGGAAAAAAGAAGTTGCTTTTGTCTTTGGGGTTTATTTTAGCCAATGTTATCGGAACCGGACCGGTCATCGAACCGGCGAAGCCCAAAATGTGAACCAGACCAGAACCGGCAAAAAACCAGCTAACTAAAAAATACATAAAATATTCATATTTTGTAAAAAAACACATATATTCATGTGCATACATATGAATCCAAACCATTAATACACAAATATGCAATAGCAAATATGGGTGCAAATATCCAAAATAGCACCTAGTGCAATACATCTCTGAGGTTCTGAACCAAAGTACATCAACAAAGAGGCTCTAAATGGCCCCTACAATCCAAAAATAAACCATAGTACTAATGAATAACAATAAAGTGATCATATGACACTAACCTACTAGCTACTACTACTAGAGTCTAGTGTCTAGTAGTCTACTCCTCCTCCTCATCGTCATCCTTATCCTCTTCCTCTTCATCCTCTTCAAGAGTGGGATTCTTAGCCCCACTTGATTCCCCTGGCCTTGAAGGTGGAACCTCTGGAGGTGGGTCCAAATCCAACCAAAAAAGGTCTTCATTATCAAATACTGGTGCTTGAGTCTCCACAACCCACTCTGAGGATGGGTCAAAGTCATCCAAGGTTATATTGCCTGACACTGGTCAATGGTGTCTTGTTCAACAACTGGTTACGCCTCAGCCTAAGATTGTACTAGGTGGGGGGGTCTTTAAATAGTGTTAGGATAGGCTTAGGGTTAGGTTAGAAGCATAGGTTAGGTTTTATTTTGTGTTTTTTTTAAATTGATTTCCATGAGTCCCCAGATCGCGGTCATATGCCAGAGTACGGACTAGCCGATTTTGACTGGTTTGGCCCAGTTTCAGCCGGTTTTGACCGGTTCAGCCGGTTTTGACCGGTTCCATACCCGGTTTGGAAAAAAATCCAGTCTGAGGAAAAAAATTTACTGACCGGACCGGCCAACTCTGTAAACCAGTCAGACCGACCAGTTTTGCCAGTTCTGGTCCGGTTCCGATAACATTGATTTTACCTTGAATTAGCATTGCACTTGGTGATGGAATCTATACTAAATAAGTTGTTGGGTTTTATCTCTTGTGGTTTCCCATAGGAAAATCTGTGTTCTTTTGTGTTGTTGTACTTGTCTTTCTTTCATTGATCCTATTGCTTATGGTTATGATGAAATAATGCTAATTTTTTGAAGATCTAATATAACCATTAAAATTCTAACAAAATTGTCTTATCTTATCTTTTTTTCCAAGTGACATATCCTAGGGAAAACCACTTGGGCATTGCCCCTCATTCCAAGGATGGTACTCAAGGTAAACACCAGATTCTTCAAGGCACAAGGCCAGGTAAACAACTCATGAATAGATCATATATAGCTTATGAACAATTGTCTCACTAAGAGAAAACATGTTACGAACCCAGGTGAGGAGGGTAACAAATTTTCCTCACAACCACTCGAGCTACACCCAATTGACTATCTTTTCTTATGTTATCTTTGCACATTTCTAAATTTTTCTGTATAATATAAGCAGTATATTAAATTCTAAAAAGAGGACCTAGATAGAATAGATAAAATAATTTTGTTAATGTCCAACAACTGATTAAAAATATTAGGTGAATGGGACACTCCAACATTTTATAAGTGGAACAAATTGCCATAATTGTTGTTCTCTGACACTATTCTACAAGTTTCAAGTCTAAGCAGAAAAAAATGGCTAATATTAGTTTAATACCTGGTGAAAATCATGAACATATCTTAATAAAAAAAGAAGAGCTGCTTCAGTATCTTGTCAAGTTTTCAATGGTGCTTAGTTTCCACCATATGGTCTGTTGACAGTAGGGTAAATAAATTGCACCCTTCTGGAAACAATAAACTAAATCCTAGATCATCAGCAGATCACTGAATTAGAATAATATTGTTGCAACTTTGTATATAAATCCTACCTCCCTGCAGGGAATATTTAGCCGTGAATTGCATCGTAGAAAGATTAAGATGCTGCATTTACACATCTGTCAGGGAAGCATAAACCAAGAATCATGCTATGCTACACTTTACCAAGCATCAAAAAAGGATGGGTGATTTGAATGGTTGTCTGAACTTTGAAGCCTTTTCTAAGAGTTATTTTCTTATTTTTCCACTTCTTTTCCAATGTGGCACATGTTTCGAAATCGGATTGGTTGTTTGGTTCCCATTTGATTTGGTGTTTTAGATCTCTTTCTAGAGGTATTGCTAGTGGTAGGTCAAATAATAGTCTTTCTTTGAATTTCTAGAATAGTGGCTTGAATTTGATCTCTACTATCTTGAATTGCAAAATTCTGAACTAGAAGTGCCGAGCTTCTATGCACTGCCAAGCTTGTGTTAATCTATGTGACCAAGGTATAGTGGGGAAAAATGTCAATAATAGTCCTTTTGATATGAGTTGACATAAAAAGAGAAAATAGAATATAATAAAATTTTATTATATTGACATCCACAAGGCAAAACTAACCTATGGAATGGAATGGCTTAATATCTCTTGCAACATTTCTTATACAAATGAAAGAATGAAAAAGCGATACATGGAGAGAGAAAATTAACCTGTAGAAGTCCTGTTGAAAGAGCAGCCTGAAGGGCTTTGTTGTGTCCAGATTTCCTTATCGGTGGACTCATCACAAATCTGAAAAATAAAAGTACCAAGGCAAGAGGTGAATAATAGAAAACAAACACAACTAACAGAAGAAACTGTTGTAGTAGTAAAGTTGCACTTACTTGGCAGCGATCCTGAAGTCAGGATCCCAAAGCTTAGAATCATCGAGGACTAAGCTGGCAACTATTGGCTCTCCTATTACCCTTTGACCTGAAGCTCAAGGTTTTTAATTCAGCTTTCATTTGTTTTCAAACAATTTGAATTTGTATTAATTATACAAAGCAGTCTATGGGACTGAAAGATACATTTGCACATAGAGTACAAACAATGGGGGCTGTTCCTAAGGCATTTTGCAAAGCTAGACCATCTTATCTAAATAAGAATAAACTAAAACAAAACAGAAGCATTGCTAGATCAAACTATAAAACATAGCCAGCTCATTTCAATTTTCAACAATGTACAACTATAATGTCCTTTAAGTCTAGAAATCGGCACTAAAATGGAGGTAAAAATTCCAAGTTTTTACAAGTACATGGAGCCAACTATTGCAATGGAAAGATGCAATTATTTGAATAAAACTTTTTCAGATGCAATGGTACTAGTTAATCTGTCAATAGTATATTGATTATAGGATTCAGGAAGAAAATTATCTTTGGATGTGAAAAATACCAGATTGACGAGCTCTGACGATTTCGTTGAGGGCATCAATGCTCATCACATGGACAACATAGAGAGGAGTGTTGACAAACTGTGCTAACCGAATGGCTCTAGCAGTTGCCTCAGCTTCCAGCTATAGAAACACAACAAAAACGGATTGAATTTATAAGCATCCAATGGTCAGGAATCATCACTCCTATTGAAAAAGAACATAATTGTTTTCACATCCATCTGCAATATTGGAATGTATAAGAATTTAAGAAATAATTCTAATAAGTCACAAATGTGAAATAAGCCACATCAGCAATGATTAAAGTATTAAAATTTTAACAGTTATTACAGTTAAATTCCACCTATTAAGCTATACTGAATCAATTCTGTACAATTCCTTTTTCCCTAAAGGCAAAGTGCATACTGTGTTGTATTAAAATACTTATGATAATTTGCACGGGACAAGAATTTAAAAATACTCATTACATCTCCAGACATTTGACTTTCCTAGTGTTAGCCCCCATTTTGTATAGGTGTCTATGTGTGATTCTGATCACACTTGGAGAAGGGTGACACAATTTATGGTGATGATTTGATGATGCCCTAGCTATTTTCAATGGGCTAATGAGTCATTCCATCCCTATGCAAGCTAAGAGGAGCCATTCTGGGCATGTTGCAGCCCTAAAAAATGGTGAGCGTGACTGCAAGCAGCATGTTTCTCAATTCTGGGCAGGTTATAGGCATTTGCAGTCCCCATTTGTGAGTTTTGGGCATAAAATGAGCATATCCATGTCAAATTAGTAATTCTATGAGTAAATTTCATCGTTTCTAGGTGCCTGTGGGTAAACTTTATGCATGGATTCAGCCCTAAAGCAAATCTGGGCAGTTTTAGAGCAGTTCTGAGCACAAACAGCAGTCAAAAGTCATATAACAGCCACTGGAAGATGATGGACAGCAGGCTTTATGAAATTCTGGGTTGAATTAGAGGGCTGAAGTGGCATGCATTTCTTAATTCCGGGCATGATATATCATTCTGGGCACACCTATTGGCTAAATCAGCAAGCTGGGCATATAGAGGTGGTAAAATGGATCACATCTCAGATCTGGAGCATATTGGAGGGCTGTCTTGTCCTGAGACAGCAACAACAATAACATTTTCAGCCACCTCTGCACATCCCAGCCCCATCATCAGTCATATTCTTCAATTCTGAGCATGAATAGCCTTCAAACAGCAGCTGTACCTAGAATCTGAGCATTGGTTAGGCCATTCTGAGTAAACTCCAGCCCTAGTTCAGCAGCATTTGATTGATTTTTGACTGTTTGACCAGTGATTGGACTATGTTAGAATTCCGGGTTCCCCTTCATCCATAAGAACGCCCAGCATTTATACAATTTATTATGCCCTAATGGAGAGGCCGTCCCTTGCTTCACTCTGCTTTGAAGTCAATTCCAGCTTATCCAATCACTCTGCTTTGTATTCCCTTATGGAGGGCAGATTTGACTTTCTTCTACTTCAACTCACACCTTGTGTACATGCAGCATGACAGTGGACACCCAGGCTCCAGCAGTCACAAATCGACATCTTCAGGCACCTGTGCATTAAAATAGCAGTCAAAGAACCTTGAAAAGTTGTATATTGGAGCCTTCCGCAAACCTGTAGCAGCATGCTAAGTCACCCGGTTCAAGTTCATGTTCAAATTCGGAGACCTTGAAATTCAACAAAAAATCGACAATGGATATTTTGCCAATAAAATTCAACAAAAATTTGGCATTAAGTTCAAATGACTATAAAATTTGGAAATTATAAAATATATGAAAATTTTCAATAAAATTCATTATGCTCATTAAACTGTGAACACTAAGTGACTAAACACATTAACAATGAACATGATAGTCATAGAATCATAGAAATAATGAACACATCAACAATGAACATGATAGCAGTGCTGCTGGCGTTGGGAGTCTGCACTTGCATGCTTGCAGCAGTCAGGACTCGGGAGTCTGCACTCTGCCCTCAAGTTTAAACAACAGCAATTAGCGCTGCCAGGCTTGGCCCTCTGCACTACAGTTGGGAGTTTGCGACTCTACCCTCAAGTTTGAAGTTCACAACAACAGTCAGCAGCTGCCAGCGTCAGCCCTCTGGTGCGGAATGCTACTCATGAACCGGGACTTCACTCACGATCACTGAAGTCTAAGAATCAGCAGCTTTAGTGCTTCACTTGCACACATAGAGCAATCAGCAATAAACAATGGAGAATGGATGGTGGCTTCATGCATGGACTTTCTTTTAATAGGGACTAGGGTTACCCATGGGCCACAAAAGGGGAAAACACTATTCTCAAAACGAATTTTTTGCTGATTTTTAAAAAGTTGCCCAAATTTGTGGCAATTTTATTCGCCTTAACATTCGTAGAACCAAAAACATTGAAATCTGGATGAAATTCAGCGAATTTGATCGAATTAATTCGGTTGTCTTAAAAATTCACCAATTTTCAATTTTCAAGGCAAAACATTGGCAAACTCACTGAATTAGGCAGCATGTAGAAGCAATTGTATGTTGAAAAACTGAGATTTACTGCTTGCTGGTTTAAATGAACAATTTGTGTTTTTCACTTCAGCCGGTTTTGCATAGGCTTGAAGCTACTTAAAATTTTGCCGAACAATTTTAAACACACAGTAAAAATTACTAACAGGCTGAAAACAAATGCATGCACACCATAAATTTAACTTAGAGATTTTTGGCTAATCAGCCCTGGAAAAACCCCCACGGGGAAAACCAGTCAGAGAGAGGAGAGATTTTTATTATTTCTTCAGCAATGTAAAGGACAGAAAAAATGGTGAAAGATACAACTTATCTCCACCAGCAAACTTTTTCTCAAAGTCTGGAAATGTGCTCAGCAAACCAGCCGTACACCCATTTTTCTTCCTGAATTAAATGCAGACCGTACAACTCAGAAAATCGTACCAGCTGAATTAAATGCACCGTACTGTCTCGATTTGCGTGCCAGCAATAATTGCAGGCCGTACTGTAATAAATACAGGCCGTACTCCCTCGAAATTCGTGCCAAAAACAAGCTGTTCAATCCCTCGATTTCTGTGCTGTAATTAATGAAGGCCGTACTCTAGGCCGTACCCTTGAAATCTGTGCAGACCGTACAGCATTTAATGCTGCTGTCCTGTGCATTAAATGCAGTCCAAACTTTCTCTCAGGTTCAGTGCATAAAACAGTAAATGCAGTCTCGATCTTGTGCTCACCAAAATCTCTTCGGCAAACTCAGAAAATCGTGCCCTCCTCAAGCAAACTCAACCTCCAGCCCCAGCTCTCTCTCTTCTCTAAAAAAATGAACAAGTGAATGTCCTTTTGCCTCCCTCAGCCTTTTTGTTTGACCTAAGTGAGTTTCTTAATCCAATGGTGGAGAAAGAATCAATCCAATGGATGAGATTGATTGAGAGTGAAAATCCCTTTTATTTATTTCTCATAAATAAAATCACTCACCCACTTAAATATATCAAAAAGTGACTTTATAATTATAAAGTCTCATTAAGTGACTTTTAATGTGAGGGTCACCTTTTTCCCTCTTAAAGTGACTTTAGGCAAAAATTAAAGTCACCTAGGGAACATCTGCCTAGGTACAAAAACTAACATTGTAGGGAGACATCCAGCCTTGATGTGGAAGGATAGCACTCTTTTATATGCCATTGATGAAAGGTATCACATGCTTGGAGGTTACTCATTGAGATGGTCCACTTGGAAGATTGTTCACATGGTTCATAGTACATACCCTATTTTATGAAGGACATTTTTGTATTTAAAAGTTGCTTTATAGAGTGACGTTTTTGCACTTGGGCGGCATCTAGGGCCTTCTATGCATGCCTTGTGGAAATCTTCTTGTGAAGAGAGCTTCCTTGGATGTTGAGTAGTGTGTTATCCACTAAGTTGCACATAGGGGATTTCTAGTGAGCTTCCAGAGTCTTGAACAAGCCAGTTGTTCATCATCATAGCTCAAAAGTTCTATGGTTACATCAGGACCAGATGTGGTCCCATGTTCATAAATTACGTGTTCATACCCCGTGGGCATTTTGTAATAAATGTGCTAGCATGGCAAACATTTTGTAAAGGACTTGGCTTCCTAGGACTTAGACAACAATCCGATCATTCAAAGGTGTTTTTTCTCTTGTCAATTATGCAATGTTGAATAAGCGGTGTATAATTTTCAAATTTTTCCCCGCTCTCTTACCACCTAAGTTGTACTCGGTGGATTTTTCAAGCGAATCGGCGAAGTGGAACAAGTATACTTTTTCATTCTTCAGAGTTCAAAAGCCCGCCAATATTTTCTGGGAGTCTGTACAAGGGTTTTTGTAACACAAGTTCATACCCCCTTGGGGAAATTGTAAAAAATGTGCTAACATGGTAAATTTTTATAAAAGGATCGGCTTCCTAGACTTAGGCATCAAGCCGACTAGCTCAGAGTGTTTTTTCCCTTGTTAATTATTGGTTGTTGAACAAACAACTAATAATTTCTGAGTTTTTCACTCACACCTCCAAAGCTGGGGTAGTCGTCTTGGTGGCTGTTACCACCTAAGTTGTACTTAGTGGTTTTTTATCAAGTGAGCCTGGTGAACCGAACAAGGGTAACTTGTTTGGACTTCAGAAGACCTTCAGAAGTACTTCTGGGAAGTGCTTGTTGTACTATATCACATGTTCATACCCCATGGGGGGATTGTAATAAATGTTCTAGCATGATAGTGACTGTAAAAGACTCGGTCTCTTAGACTTTATTTGTCAATCCGATCAGCCTAGGGTGTTTTTTCCCTTGGTTATTATTGGTTGTTGAATAAACGACTGATAATTTCTGAGTTTTTCACTCCATACCTCCAAAGTTGGGGTGGTCGGCTTGGCATTTAGGCCTATTGAGGTTATTGGAGTCTATGTGTAAATATATAAACATGCTAGGAATCATGGTCGAGTCATATGAACATGTCTAAGTCCCCCTAGGTTTTTTCATTTTTTCATTTTTAAAATTTTTTCAGTGTTTTTTATTAAAATTTAATTTTTCCAAAACTTAGGCTATTTTTTAATAGTTTAATTGGAAAAAATGATTTTGTAATAAAAGTGGGCCAAATAATCAGTTTCAGTCATGTAGGTGCTCATTTTCAAGCTAAGAGCACTATGTAAACCCATGGACCCACTATTTCCTAGTTTTGAGTGATTTTCCATCACTCAAGTCAGAAAGCCCCAAAAAATCAATTATTGATTATTTTAATTAATAAATTGATGAATAATGGAGAAAATCCAAAGTCATAGATCAGTGGATTCTCAGTCGAATTGATTGAAATCAGTCAGATCCGAACCAGATTGACTGGGTCTGACAAATCCTTGACTGAAGGAGGTGATCAAATCAGATCCAGAGTTGATCTTTAGCAGTCTTTATGGGGAATTGCGCCCTCTCTCTCTCCTCCACACGTGTGGACTCTCCTGGACGCTCTATGGATTGATGTGTCGGTTTATTGGTTGATGTGTCAGCTCAATTAGCCCCCCGGTTGACAAGTAGGCTCAGTTTAGCTTCAGATCTGCATTTATTGACTCTCCATCAGCTGATTTGATTTGTCTCCTTGGGATTTGCGCCCCCCTGGGTTGGATCTCCTGGTTTTTGTATAAATCCAAGCATAATCCTCCTCTTCACAGCTAGTTAGAGTTGGATTGAAGGGCTTGCTATTGTAATACTGTTGTAATCTTTTGATTGTTGAAATAAAGAAGCTTTGGAGGCCAAATGGTGTAATGCTCTCATATGTGTGGATTAAGCATTGTCTTACGACTATTGATGTTGCCGGCTTTTCTCTCAAATTCTGCATCTGAACCCTGTCCGGCTTGAACGATTCAGCTGAATCAATAGGAGTATAGTTGGGCAAGTAAGGTTACTTGTTTTTCTTATATCTCATAGCATATATGTTAGAAGATCTAGATTATACCTGTTTAATAAATTTATTTGCATGTAATTCTTGTCTCTTTTTCATATATATATCCAAATCTCATGAGGTTTCGTGCAGGATTGTGTGTTTAGCTTTTAGGTAGCAAGGATTGGACGAGCTGTGGATCTAGTTTGACTCCACTGTACATCCAAAATCTTTGTGAAGACATTGCCCCTCTGTATTCCACTAACAAGTTTCCATTGCAGATCTGCTTCAACAACAAGCACTTCTCTTCTCCTTTTCCTCCTTCAAAATCATTTTTTTTACCTGGTTACTTTGTTCACAGCTTTGATAATGTTTAGATCTACTATCTTAAAGTAAATTTAACATATATCTATCTCCTCAAAGCCCATAATCTAGATCTTGTTCTTAAAAGGTTTCATAAGCATTATAGATCTAGCTTTAGGGAAATCGTCCTTTTTGCATCGAATTTTAAAGAGAATTTGTAACTTACATGTATTAGATTTCTATTTTCTGTTATAAAAGATAAATCTAGCAATCAGTGCACATCATATTGGCTGCTTAAAAGGCAAGCCAAGATCCCAAGGAAAGCTTGGTTCCCTTTTTACCTTTTTTAACTAGTTTTAACTTAGCGTATTTTGGTTAAAAGTAAGCTGACCCAAAGGTACTTTCAGAGTGCTTTTGGGCATATTTCAGTCTAATAAGCTTGTTGGTTTTTAGCAGGTATAACAGAAAAGAGGAGGAGCTGCTGTTCGAAAGTGACTTTTGGGCTTTCTGAATCCCCACAAGGGTCTCCCTTTTTTACTGAAATCTTTAATTTTTGCACTTAGTAAGCTCTTGGTTTCATTCTGTATAAGAATCAAGAGGCATCATATCAGTTTTCTGATATTGTAACCGCTGGTAAGAAAAATAATTCTGAATAGGCTCTTTCGAGCCCATTCCCCATCCCCCTGGGGGGTTTTGTGTCCGTGTCATTTTTTGCTTTTCGTTCATCTTTTTTCAATCTAGCGTAGTACTAATCTACAAGGTAGTATACTTTGATTTAAAATCATTTCCATATTCCATTTCTATTGGTTTCAAAGTAACTTTAATACTTACCCCACGAGCCTCCTTTTGAGCCGAAAGGTGAAGAAAGGTTCGTGGTAGTCTAATTAGAAAATTGTGGTTTGCTTATATTTTTATGTTTCATTTGCTATCATCATTTGTTTCAGTAACCATAATAAAATCAACCCCTCCTTGATTCCCCGATTGAGGTCCACTTGAACCGAAAGAGATTCCTGGAGGGTTTTCTTTTTAACAAGAACATCCATCTCAAAATTTACTAAAATTGACAAGTTTCCGGTGTGTATGCTTTGGACTTGGCTGCGGTTCGTCCGATCAGTCAAGCTATATCAAAAGCACTTGAGTGACTAGTATAATTAGGATTCACTCTCCCAAATTGACAAACCATCAGGTGAAAATCCAACACCTAGATCAAACCATTACGGTGGTAAAATACCCAAAGGAAGCGGGAACTTCTGAAAAGTGACCTCGGGGCGCCGATCTCTGTCACACCCTAACGGGTGCGTTATGAACAATAGCCCCAGAGACTCCATTCAGCCCACATATTCCTTGCAGGTAGCCATGAAGGTTTAGTTTTGGACACACTCCAAGTACTCTTGGGTATATCTGGAGTCCACCCCTTCGCCTAATTTTAATCAACTCATATTTCACATTAACTTAAAATGTACCAAGAGGCAATTGCAAA
>LPNX010779710.1:2570-16970 GCA_001517045.1 Pseudotsuga menziesii
AAACAAACACCATCTTTGCAAGATACCAGCGGAAGACCAGTCACCATATTTTCTTTACATAGTTGTTGCAATGAGCGATAATTTAAGTGACCAAATTGCTCATGCCAAAGTTTGCTCAAGTTATCACTATGAGAAACAAAAACTGAAGGAAAAGGTGATGACCCAAAGTTGTTAAATTTGTACAACCTAGTAATATTATCAACAGTTCCAGTAGCAAGGATATTTTGAGGATTTTTAAAATCCTTGATTACAACTTGGTGAGGTGTAAACGTCACAGTTTTTGATAGACTGATAACAAATTGCAAGAAATTTTTGGAACACATAATACATCACTGAAATGACCATTTTCTACTGGAACTGTTCCAGATCCTATAACACTTAGAGATCTATCATCACCAACAAATATTTGTTTGTTGTTACATTGATGCATAATAGAAAAGATGGCTTTATCCTTAGCCATATGATAAGATGCTCCAGAATCAATGAGCCATTCATTTGAAGTAGAAGAAGAAGATGCAGTATAAGAGTAACCAGAAGCACAAAGTGCATGTCCATGAGTGTTAGATTCTGAAGACGAATCTAGGATGATGTGGTGCTTCTTCATTGCTGCTTCCAAGGCTGCCATCTTCTTAAAACATTTAGATTCATCATGATTATCTTTCCCACAAAAATTGCAAAGACGCTTAGTCTTATTTCCTTTTTGCTTGGATCCTTTGTCATTTTTTAAAGGAGGAGCTGACTGAGAGGGTTTGGGACCCTTGTTGTTTGGCTTATTATTGCAAGAATTCTGTTTCTTGGGAGGCTTGGACTTTTCTTTCTGTTAGGACAATAAGGCTTTCCCAGATGTATCTGCATTGTTAATTATTCCAAGAAGAATGAGCTTATCTTGCTCTCTAATTAAGGAATCACAAAAGGATTCAAGGCTAGGCTCTTGATAGCTAGCTGCTGGCAAGGATTCTTTCATGGAGTAGAATGTAGATACAAAAATAGAATATACAGGTCCAAGTTTGGAAAGAATATGATACATACATTGTTTGTCTTCTTTCTTAATCTTGCATTCTGCACATAATAGTCTAAGAGTTTTATAGTTAGATAAATAGTCTTGAATGCATGAAAAAACATTGGGATTCAAGGAAATCAACTCATTCTCAAGTTGATGACCCCAAATTTCATTGTGTTTACCAAACACATATTCCAACTTTTCCCAAGCTTTATCAGGTTCATCAATGTCAGATATGTGGAATTGCAAATCAATAGAGATTGCCATCCCAATCTATCCACGAGCTTCATCACATCTATTTGCCCATTTAATTTTCTTATCATCATCAGTGGGTTCTGTTTCTTTCCCTGAGGTTATCCTGAAAAGTCCCCTACTTCACAGAACATCCTCCATATGAGATTTCCATGAGAAATAGTTAGAACTTCTAAGTATAATATCAGGTACCTCCACATGGTATAACCGCCGCACCTCTGGGAATATAAAACAAGTGGTTTAACCACGATGTAAGGTTTTTCGTTACACCAAAACCTACAGATATTGATGAACATTTGAAACCCAACACAAGGCCCTATCACCAGGAGCGGTGGTTAAACCACTTGTTTTATATTCCCAGAGGTACGGCGGTTATACCATGTGGAGGTACCCAATACTCCAACACCCCGCCTCCGGCGTAGCTCGAGGGAATTGAACATGAGACCTCAGCTCTAATACCATGTTAGGGTACACAGAGTACTCCCAAAGGACCGAACACCAAGAACAACCGCTTCACACAAACAGATCATAGATCAATACACCAATTTTTGTCACGTGGTTAAAACCCTCGAGAGGGAAACAGTCCACGGCCCCAGCCAAATAGCTACTTAGATCAATTTATTATGCAAAAGAAAGAAAGTTACATGAGCTTATCATAATCTATCAACTAGCCAAGGACCCTCTATGCTCTTTAAATAGAGATCATAGACCAATCGGGTGTTAAACCACGGATCAATGGTAGGTATGATCTAAGAGAAGTTGAACTGTCGGATCACTCTATGTCTAGAACATATCATGACCGTTGGATTAGAATATTTACAAATGCATACTAATGCATACTAAAGAAACACACTTTTACCTAACGGATATATTACACAAGTTTATCTTAACTAACTCCTAAGTGTCTAAATATCCTAACAAAAGTGTGTTTTTTTATCATAATATTCACCAAAATTTACACATTTCAGTGTTAATTTTATGTTTCATATTTAATATTAGCCCACCTATCTATAAACATGTTATTTTCAATCCAAAAACAATCGCCTAGAATACTATACTTGAGTATAATATTAGAATCCTTAAAAACTAACCTTTGGTATTCGATATTGAAATTTTGATTTTACAGTATGATATTGAAACTTTTTTAATCACCTTTTTTACACACACACACACACACACACACACACACACACACACACAAACATAGTTATTATATCAAATGTTCAAATGTTAATATGATCCATTTAGATTATAAATTATAAAAAATAAAATAAAAAGACCATAAACAATTAACTCAAAACTTATTATTATTATTTCTATAGGGTAGTTTCAAAATTAGAAATCATCAAATTTAAATATGGGTATTTTTGAATTTTTATTTTGCACTTTTGAAATGATACTGAAACTTTTTTTTAATCTCATTTTTGCATCCTGTTGAGGCCTGGAATATCATACGTAACAACAGTTAGGGGTTCTCCCCAGTAAACGTCCCCAACTAGCCCGTTACTTTTGGTATGGGAAATCCATCTAGTTTACGGTCTGGCTACTGTAGGTCAAGTAACAAAAATAAAGGGTTCTATCGGTTATGGTTCGGTCCACCGTGTATGTTTTTAGTTTTTGTATTTAAGTATGAGATGCAAGTGTCTATCTGAAAATGTAGATTGATAGAGAATATGAGGAGTGGTCACAATGTGATGTGCAGGTTCTTACCTCTCGTCTTAACTCTCTTGCATCTAAACCACACACAGCAAGAAAAAACTAAAACTAACTATCTAACCTATCCCTAGGGAGCAAGATTATTATTCATCAATGAGTAATGTATTTTGTGTAGGCATTAAGAAAAATCACATATAGTTGTTACTTATTTAAAAACACATGAGCATTTATAGATATATGAACAACCAGATAGCTAATTGTTTATGAACATCATTCATTAGTGATAGTGGAAATTTCATAGAATAAACTAGAGTGCATTCATAACAAAAACATAGGTTCAAAGAGTTAGAACAATCTCACAGTTAATGGATAATAGCTGAAAATGAAATAGTTCACATTCAACAAATCCATAGCACAACATTTGAAACCTTCCACAAAGCTTTCTCCAACAAGAAACTTGTAATTTCTTTATGCAAAAGGAAATATTTCTTCTTACATCATACTCTCACAAATCTATCTGGGAAAAATTCCCTTATTCCTTCTAACTCTCCTATATTTATACAAAACAACAAAACCTTTGGGTTGCCCGCCCCCCCGCCCGCCCCCCCGGGTGACCTTTGGGCTCCCCCAACCAGTTAATCTCACAATATTTGTCCTTTTGTGAGTGCTCATGATTCATACAATACGTTACATTTCAGATTGAGAATTATGAGTACTTCATAAAAAGGGACCAGCTCAATAACTGATAAACCTTTTCCAAGCCTGGGCCATTGCTGCTATCGATTTTGCTTTGTCTTTTGTATATGTCTTCTTTCAAGCAGCAATCATCAAACTGGGTCTGAAAAATCCTCTAGGTCTATCTGCAATTAAAACAAAAAACCCATCATCAATCCAGACTGCATTCAAGATTATCTAATTTTCAATAAAACATAAACCATACTATCAATAAAACCAAGCATCAAATGTGAAGCCCGGTACTGCGTTTTCATTGTGAAACCCTAACTTGATCAAAAACAAAAAACCTACGTTGCCCAAGAAACATGGCAAAAGCTCACAAAAAGGGCGGGAAATCCTTACCAGCAGGAAAACTAAGCATCGGGCTGACAAACTCCTCACCGACAGGTGAAAGCATTATAGCATCAGATGATCAGTTCACTAAGCCACCGCAATGGTGGAAACCACAAAGCCTACGGATTCAGCGGAAAAATAAAACATCGGTGAAATAAAACACAAAAAAATGTCGTATCGGCATCGGAGATTGGAACCACTACCCATAATGCATCGACAGAAAATTTCATTACACATCTGCCACGGCGGGAAACAAATGGACTAAAAGTTTCGTAGTCAACATAAAACATCGGCAATCAGCAACGTGGAACTAGCTAGGAAAGCATCAGCAGATAAACCAACTAAACATCGGAAAGATAGCATACTACACAACCGCAGTGGCGGGAAACAATCATCCTATGGCTTCCATAGCCAACAGAAAACGTCGGGGATCAGAAACTTTAATAACTACGGATCGGTGAGTTTAACACTAAGCATCTTCGTAGTATCGATGAGATAAACAATAAAGCCTCTGAAACAGCGACGTCGCTCGAGACTAGAAGTCTGACACTTAGCTAAAACATTCTGATAGCGAAAATAAAGTACCGCAAACTAAAAAGTTGGTCAATAAAATCAAGGCATCGATGAAAAATAGAACTTACCATCAGGACGTTCATTTTTAGCTTCCACAACGGCGGCTACGTAGAGAACTACAGCCCCGATTCACTGTTCAACTGACCTCCTAAAAACCAAATAAAAAAGGTTAAGTTCTGAAAGACTTTCAGTTGAGCAGCAATAAAAATAGTTGGTTTCACCTTCAAAACAGCGGCGGCAAAGAGAACTAAAGTTTTGATTCAAACATAAATAGACTTCTGATAGCAATGAAGAAAATCATTTAGATCAAACGACATCATTTTCAAATCAAATTTAAACTCCATAGTCCAAAGTATTGGTAGACAATAGCAGTTTTTCGAAAAGAATGAAAACAATTGACCTCACTTCGGCTTCAAAAAATCCCAATTTGTAGCAGAAAAAAAACAGAGCTCAACAATCCAAACAATCCCAGTCAAAATGAAATTAAAAGGAGGGTCCAAAATTTTAAAAATATGAGAAAATAGTTGCAGCTACAACAATTGACGACTACCTGGTGAACCCAGATCTTTGGACAATTTCTTCCTTAAGTAACAGACTGTTTGACAATAAAACCAACATGTTGAATTCTTCTAGATGTTTGGATTTCCCAAATGGCAAATGTATGTACTTTGAATCATTGATGATAGTCTAAATTAGGAAAAAGAAAACCAAGATTTCAAAGTCAAGATAACTCTTTTGAGGCCAGGAAAATGAGTTTCATTTTTTACCTATGTCTTTAGGTAGCTTCCAGCTTGGACACCATAGGATTGTAACATATGGTAAACAGAAATATTCATTTGTTTCTCATTCCTATGCCATTTTGCACTTTTTGTGCTTTTGGACTTTTGCCCTTTTTGAGTCCTCCTGTTTTCCTTTCTTTCTGAATTTTTATTCAGGCTCCTCTATCCATAGTGTCCTTTTGTGTGAGAGATATATTTAATTTTCAGCTCACGGATTTTGTACTCATATGGTTCAGTACTTTGTTTTGATACACATTGCTTTCTTAGGAGATTATTGACTCTTATTTGCCTTTTGGCTTTCAATTCTTGGCATGGGATTATTTATACAATATACTATTTACCTTGCTTCCTTTCCATGGGTCTTTTGCTATCACCCCCTAAGACATTTTTTAAATGTGAGATGGATGGAGCCTCGAAATAGTATTCTAGACCTTTTGATCCTGACTTATTTTACAAGGATTAAGTAGGACTTCAATGTGTTCCTAGCCATTTAGGAAAACTGCTAAACTAGAAGAAATTCTTTCAAATAAAACAATAGTACACAGTCTTACAATCAAGGATTTTAGTTAACCAGAATTCTGATGCTCTCCATGCAACCAAAAGTTTGCTTCTTTTATTGAAATCAATCAAGAACTAACTAAAACAAACAGAAATAAAATAAATTAAAAATAAACAACCAAATTTGTTTATTTATGTGCAAGATAATCGAGAAATAAAAACCAAGAAAATAAAGTTTGAGAACTAAACCACTAACTGGTCAGTTCTCTGCCCACCCCTGTAAATCTAGTAGCTTGTAAGTTGAGGGGCTAGGCTTGACTGCAAATTGAAAAAGGCCTACCCATTATCAAAAACTACATCTACTATTTTACAATCAATCTCATCATCCCGTGAAAATAGAAGGAGATAGGGTTGGGTGTCTAGTGTACTGCTAGCTTCTTTTGCTTGGTAGTTTCCCGGTTCTAGCTCAATTAGATAATTTCCCAATACATAATTCACTAGTTCATTCTTTTCTTCCAATTGAGTAACATTGTGTTTCATGTAGGGCTCTCTTAATATCTTTATCTGGTTTGGACTTCCCTTATGAGGCAACCACATATGTGACCAATCTGATGCGAAATACCCATTTAGCCTTGCTGACCAGTCTTAATTCAAAACAAGTCCATAAACATCAGGTTTGTCTTCTACCACAATATCAATGTACTGACATATCTTTTCATTGGAAGATAAGCAAATCAGAACATCTTCCATTTCCCTGACTACTTTCACATTGGTCCTGTCTAGCTGAGTAACCTGCTAGGTAGTGGGTTTAGGTTGTCCATTGATTTTTTTGTAGATTGAAATTGGCATAACATTGACTGCTGACCCTGAGTCTACTAAACAATTGTGCACCTTATGGTTTAGAATCTCAAAGGTCAAGAGGAATGGTGGGGTTTTAAACCTAGTCTTACCTTCCACACTTGCTTTAACAATCTGTTCTATAGGTTGGTTGTTCGTGGGGAGCTCCTCCTCCGGTACGTCAAGTGCTTTTAACAATTCGTACCCCATCTCAGGTGCTTTGATATTTTCCTTGACATTATCAGCTTTTTCTTCAATAGGCCTATCATGCATGCTGACTTGTTTTGGATCTTGACTGCTAATAGTAAGTTCAAGTATTTTATCATCTGTGTTGTTCTTTAGTATTTTCTTCATATTGACTTGAAATTTCTTAGTCTTTGAAATTATTGAATTGTCTTTATTTAACAAACCTTGGCTCCTTGTTGTCACATTTGTTTCTGATATCTCCTCATGCTTCAAAGTACCTTCATATTCTGTATCAAAAAGTGAGACACAATCCCATAAAAACAGAGCATCATCCTCTTGTTTTTCTGTGGATTTATTTCCCTTTTCCTCCTCATCATCAGCTTTTGTTACTTTAGAGTCCAATAGCTTGTTCATTACTAATGTCATTGAATTGATCCATTGAGGGTTTTTTTTTTTCAGAATGAGACTACTGATGAAAGGTGCAAAAATTATCCATACCCACCTCAGTCAAATTCATTGATGTAGGGCTGAGTGGAGGAGGTTTAGATTGATTGCTGTCCTCTCTCCTTTTATAGTAAGGCTTATAAGATTTCTGAGCTTCTTTTTCCTTTTCTAAATCTATTATTCTGTTAGATAGTTTCTGCATCATTTTCAACATTCCTTCAAAGTCATGTGACTGCTCCTATTTAGGCTTAGACAGTAATAAGGCCTTCTTACCAAAAGTATTTTCTCCTAACTACCTAGGATAATCTTCTATGCTCTCTTTTTCATCTTCTACTCTCTCAGCTTCTTCATAAGTTTCTGACAACGTAGGTTTGACTTGCATCTTGGAAAAAATGGCCAAGTCAGGCCCTAAAGTTGAAGTATAGTATTCGATCAAAACCTTATCAGATGGTTTATCAGTTGCAGAAAAATTCTTAAGATAAGCTGTAAACCTTTGGGTGAAACTATGCACTTTTTCTTTTCTTTCTTTCTTTAAAGCGCACAACCATTTCATTAGAGTTGCATGAGTTTTATGGGCTGCATAATTACTTCTGAATATCCTTTCAAATGTGTCCCAGCTTGGGATTGAGTTTGCAGGTAGAGCAAAATACCATGACGCTGCTGCTTCTTTCAAGGTATGTGGAAACAATCTGCAGACTACATCTTCATGTTCTCCAACCCTTAGTCCTTCTATATCCAAGTAAAATCTTTCCAAATGATCATCTACCAAAATATTTTCACTTGGGTCAAACTTGGGCAACATTTTCTCAAAATCCTGAGGTAAGTCATGTAAAGGGGGTGCCAGGTTTAAAGGTGACCTATCCCTCCAAGTAGGTGGTGGATTCGATGGGTTGGGTGGCTGATTTCCGTTTATGTTTGCCATGATTCTAGGTGGAGAATGAGGTGGTGAGTGAACAGGGGTATGAACAGGTGAACAATAAGGTGTATTTGGGCCCATTTGATTCAAAGGCTGAACAACTTCCTATAAAGTTGTTTCGACCAGTTCTTCAAAATCTCCAACCAACACTGCGTCTTCCAATATAGGATGGTCTTTCTTCTTATATTCTCTTCTGGGAAAGACAGGAATAATCGGTAATCCTCCAATATTCTTCACATATGCCCTAGTATGTCTTCTCAGATCATTAAATACTTCGTTATCGACAGAATATAGATGCTCTTTACCCTTCTCTTCAGGAATTGGATTGGGAAACATACTTCTTTCAGAACTATCACCAGTGGAATAATCTTGAGAAAATAAGTTTCCTTGACCAACCATGCACTGGCTGCCCTCCTTCTAGCACCCAAAACTATTGAGGCATGTAAAATCATAGGTAACAACAGTTAGGGATTCTCCTAAGTAAACGTTCCCAACTAGCCCATTACTATTTGGTATGGGGAATCCGTCCAGTTTACGGTCCAACTACCGTAGGTCAAGTAACAAAAATAAAGGTTTTTATCGGTTACGGCCCGGTCCACCGTGTATGTTTTTAGTTTTTGTATTTGAGAATGAGATGCAAGTTCCTATCTAAAAATGTAGATTGATAAATAATACGAGGAGCGGTCACAATGTGATACGTAGGTTCTTACCTCTCGTCTTAAGTCTATCACATCTAAGCCACACACAGCAAGAAAAAACTAAAACTAACTATCTAACCTATCCCTAGGGAGCAAGATTATTATTCATCAATGAGTAATGTATTTTGTGCATGCATTAAGAAAAATCACAGATAGTTGTTACTTATTTCAAAACACATGAACATTTATAGATATATGAAGAACCAGATAGCTAATTGTTTATGAATAGCAATCATTACTCATAGTGGAAATTTCATAGAATAATCTAGAGCGCATTCATAACAAGAACATAGGTTCAAAGAGTTAGAACAATCTCAGAGTTAATGGATAACAACTGAAAATGAAATAGTTCACATTCAACAAATCCATAGCACAACATTTAAACCTTCCACAAAGCTTTCTCCAACAGGAAACTTGTAATTTCTTTATGCAAAAGGAAATAGTTCTTCTTACATCATACTTTCACAAATCTATCTGGGAAAAAGTCCCTTATTCCCTCTAACTCTCCTATATTTATACAAAAAAACAAAACCTTTGGGTTGCCAAACCCCCCGGGTGACCTTTGGGCTCCCCCAACCGTTTAATCTCACAATCTTTGTCCTTTTGTGAGTGCTGATGATTCATACAATACATTACATTTCAGATTGAGACTTATGAGTACTTCATAAAAAGGGACCAGCTCAGTAACTGATGAACATTTTCCAAGCTTGGGCCACTGCTACTATCGATTCTGCTTTGTCTTTTGTATATGTCTTCTTTCAAGCAGCAATCATCAAACTGGGTTTGAAAAATCCTCTAGGTTTGTCTGCAATTAAAACAAAAAAATCATCATCAATCTGGACTACATTCAATATTATCTAACTTTCAATAAAACGTAAACCATACTATCAGTAAAACTAAGCATCAAATGTGAAGCCCGATACCGCGTTTTCATTGCGAAACCCTAACTTGATCAAAAACTAAAAACCTCAGTCGCCCAAGAAACATGGAAAAAGATCACAAAAATGGAGGGAAATCCTTACTAGTGGGAAAAACTAAGCATCAAGCTGACAAACTCCTCACCAGCAGGCAGAAGCATTATAGCATCAGATGATGAGTTCATTAAGCCGCCACAACGGTGAAAACCTTAAAGACTACGGCTTCCACGACAAAATAAAACGTCGACAAAATAAAACACAAAAAACTGTCGTACATGCATCGGAGATCGGAACCACTACCCATAATTTGTCGGCAGAAAAGTTCATTATGCAACTGCCATGGAGGGAGACAGACAGACTAAAAGTTTCGCAGTCAACATAAAACATCGACGGTTGGCAACGGGGAACTAGCTATGAAAGCATCGGTAGATAAACCAACTAAACATCAGAAAGATAGCATACTACACAACCGCAGTGGAGGGAAACAAGCATCCTACATCTTCCGCAGTCAACAGAAAACGTCAACGACCGAAAACTTTAATAACTATGGATCGGTGAGTTTAACACTAAGCATCTCCAAAGTATCGGTGAGATAAACAACAAAGCCTCCGAAACTGCGACGTTGCTCGAGTCTAGAACTCCGACACTTAGCTAAAACATTCCGATAGCAAAAATAAAGCACCACAAAGTAAAAAGCTGGTCAATAAAACCAAGGCATCGGCGAAAAAATAGAACTTACCATCAGGACATTCATTTTTAGCTTCCACAAGGACGGCTACATAGAGAACTATGGCCTCGATTCACTATTCAACTGACCTCCGAAAAACCAAATCAAAAAAGGTTAAGCTCCAAAATAATTTCAGCTGAGCAGCGATAAAAATAGTTGGTTTCACCTCCAAAACAGTGGAGGCAAAGAGAACTAAAGTTTCAATTCAAACATAATAGATTTTCGATGGCAATGAAAGAAATCATTCAGATCAAAGGACATCATTTTCAAATCAACTTTAAACTCCACAATCCAAAGTATTGGCAGACAATTGCAGTTTTCCAAAAAGCATGAAAATAGTTGACCTCACTTCGACTTCAAACAATCCCAATTTGTAGTAGAACAAAAACAGAGTTCAACAATCCAAACAATCTGAGGCAAAATGAAATTAAAAGGAGGGTCCAAAATTTTAAAAATTTGGAAAAATAGTTGTAGCTGCAACACATCCTTAAATAGGAATATTGAAATTTGATCATTTGTTTTTTTATTACTAGATTTGATGCTTTTTAATCTCATTTTTACATCCTTAAAAAGGAATATTGAAATTTGATCGTTTGTTTTTGGATTACTAGAATTGATAATAGACATTTTTATATTGTAGTGATTTATTTATGGTATAGTGTACAAATATTAATTAAAAAGGAATATTGAAATTTGATCGTTTGTTTTTGGATTACTGGAATTGAAAATAGACATTTTTATATTGTAGTGATTTATTTATGGTATAGTGTAGAAATATTAATTAAAAAAAAGAGTGAAAGTTGTAATGTAGTTAATTTATTGCCTATGAGAGCATGCATCGGAAGAACAATTACACTGCAATCTTTGCAGTAAAGGAGTGGCGCTCTCTTAGAAAACATTCAAGTGGATTTGATGTAGATCTAATGTAAGGAGGGGCCATCTAAAAGAAGACCTTTTTCATGAACCTAGAGCTTAAGCCTCAACACAATTAGTTTTTTTATTTTTTTATGCAGCGTTGTGTCGGTGCTCGTCTATTTAACTATTGGTTCTATCCACTTAAGCCTCGATCAGACTAGTCTCAATGACTCTATTTCACATTGTATTCAACTTGGTTTTACACATTGAGGTCAAGAGGATAACACTTCTAGATCATCCATATATATATATATAGATACTTTGAAGTTTAAATTTATGGGAATTGCATTAAGCTTCCACTTATCTTTCCCTCTGTTAGACAATCATTTACACAATGTTGAGAAGAATAAGGGGGATACACTACTCCCTCGCTTCGGAAAATACTTAAATGTGATGTTAGTTTCCCCGTTAAGTTTTTAGAAAAATGCAAAGAAAATAGGATGCGGAATAATACATGTGGCCTTTTTTTTCTGGGTTATATACACAAACATCCCTACATTGGTATGTTTTTAAGTGAGATCATGCATTGTTTGAAATAAAAGATTTGAACTTGTGACCTCCAATTTACAACAAGTGACTTCATAATAATTAAGCCAAACCAGGTTATATACACAAACATCTCTACATTGGTATGTTTTTAAGTGAGATCATCCATTGTTTGAAATAAAATTAATCCAGGTGGGATTTGAACTCCTGACCTCCAATTTACAACAAGTGACTTCATAACAACTGAACCATCAATGAGCCACACCCGTACAGACTATATACTCTCCTTTACATTAATTTTGCAATTCTATTCAATAACTTTATTTTATTCTAAATGTATGAACAAATACATTGCAATGGAATGATTGAGATTTATTTCACTCGAACAAGAAGAATGAACGATTAGATTATTTTATTTTTCACATTCCATCCAGTTCCTTGCTCATTTCCATTTTTGTTCTATTTATAGATTCAAATGCATGTGTAATGCGTATTGAATTATCCATCATGAGTATTGAGTAATCCAGAATGAGTATTAAATAATATGACAACAACAGGTGCTTCCTTCTTTACCAGTTGATCTCGACATTCAGAGAACATGAGTTGATCGATAGAATGACGACATATTCGGAAGGGAAATGGAAGTGCAAGTGCAAGTGCAAGTGGAAGAGGATGAAGCGCTACTAAGTAGAAAGGAGTCATTGACTGTAAAACTGAAAGAGATATTTCAAGCCGTAATAAGATCCATATGCTTTATTGTGTTTAGATTCTTGGGAAGACTCAGTCTGCGATCATATAATTGAAGTATCTTTCTTTTCCACGATGGAAGGTGGGTTGTACTGAACACCAGCTTAGATCCAGCTTTACCCGGCTCTATCATGCGCCAAGAGGGATCAAATATTTCGAGGTGCAAACCCTTTTTTGGAGTGCAATTGTTAAAGCAGGGTTTGCACCTCGAAATATTTGATCCCTCTCGGCGCATGATAGAGCCAGGTAAAGCTGCATCTAAGCTGGTTCCAGTCGTGGGCGGCAACATTAATATTTTAGATGATCCACAATATGTATATGTTTTTAGTTATTTTTGCAATTGAATTTTACAGTAGAATATTTTATAATCCAATTTTTACATTATAAAATTACATGAAAGAAGCTTAAGAATAACAATGTAACAATGTAAGAAGGTGAATAAGAAGAATGTGATATGATGGAGATATTGTTTTAAAACAGATATATTTGATATTCATATTGAATATAACACATATTACAAACAAAGTGATATGAATATGAGCAAATTTATCAATTCTTTCAAATGGAATCACACTTCTATATGGCTAGAGAATACTGTGTTGTTTTTTCCCTCGTTTCCTTATCTTGGCTTCACGCCAATTTCTTAATATAGCAGGGTGGATATTATTTTATGCAACAATCCATGTGTATACTGTTTTTTTTCTCTGAAATCTGTGCTTGCATCTTCTAAATTTTGTCATGTTAAAAACCAAATTTGATACAAATACTTTCATTTACAATCTCCTTATATGCCAAATTGGTCAGTAAGTTGTTAGATCAGATATTACTTTGTTTTTCAGCTTGATACTGGTTTTAATTTGATGGCTGGAATCCATGTCAGCATTTGCAAGACTCAGCTTTAAATTCTGTTATGTTAAAGTTGAATTTGATTCTCATATGTTTAAAACATAAAGGTATTTTATAAAATCTCAAAACTTTAAAACATAAAAGGTGTTGTATGGTTCTAAACAACGCTAATTAACTATATACATGTTAAACTAAATACATTTTAAAGAATTTGCAATCAAATTCTAATAACAAAAATATAAGAAAATGTAAACAAATTATGTCAGTTATATAAATATTCACTCCATTAGAATATGAAACAAATTCTAATTATTAATAGAAATGGAATGAATTACAGTTGTGATCATGTCCAGTGTCCAGGTTAGAGCTGATTTAATTTTTAATTTGTTGATCTGTAAATAGGTGAGAGACTGAAAAGAAAACCAACACGTATTATATATATATATATATATAATACTTGCGGTCATGAAGCTAGTCGGCAACCGAGATCACTGAGAAAATAATACCCGTGCATGCATTGTTCATATTGGGCTCAAATATTGTTTCAGAGAGATTGATTCTTCTTGATTTCTGTGTGCAGTAGAAGCATAATTGTGTGTCAATTTCCAATAATATTGTGAATTAATAAAGCTGCTGCAACCATTCGCAGAATTCTATATGGCTGGAGAATACTGTGTTGTTTTTTCCCCTGTTTCCTTATCTTGGCTTCAGGCCAATTTCTGAATATAGGAGGCTGGATATTATTTTATGCAACGATCCATGTGTATACTATTTTTTTTCTCTGAAATCTGTGCTTGCATCTTCTAAATTTTGTCATGTTAAAAACCAAATTTGATACAAATACTTTCATTTACA
>LPNX010779710.1:17264-32890 GCA_001517045.1 Pseudotsuga menziesii
TGTATTTGGACCGGGACTGAGTTGTGTGAGAGCTGTAGTGCTCCCATATCTGGGAAGAATATGGGCGATATTATTGTAACATTTGTATTTTTAATTTTGTTATGATCGATTTGCCATTTTTTGAAAAAATTAAAATGATTGCCACCTCGATACAAAGAAGCAAATCCAAGAATTCATTCAGAGAAGTCGGCTCGGCATAGCTGATTGTTTGTAATAACACATATTACAAACAAAGTGAAGTCGGCTCGGCATAGCCTATCTCTATTGTTCACATGGCAATGCCGTATGCGATATGGCAAGGAAATTTCGCAAATTTCGCAGGCGTAGTTGTGGTAGTTTATGTAAGTCCTTGCATGACTGGATGCCTTAATTCGCTTATTTCTTAGAAATGTTGAGTGACAGGATATGATTCCAAACCTAGAGTTCCTAGAGTTAGTTACGTTTTAAATGGTTTTTTAAAAACAATATGACGCTAAGTCTGTTGTACCCATCTTTCTAATAATCTTTGTTTGGTGTGCCTGAACTTACAGGAACAGGGTCGTTTTTGGAGACATTTATATACACCCTTTTGTTTGCTCTACTCAAGCTTTGGAAAAAGCTATCAAGTTTAATAATTTAGAAAAAAATTCTCTTTTATACTTCTAGTTGATACTGGCGCTAATATCCTATCTTAGCCAATCCTTCCATTTTGGACTTGTTCTAGTTTGTGTAGTGGCGCCTAAGTTTCCTTCACTCCTCTTGGAAGTTAGTTCATCTTCACTATTGCGATAGGCCTGCACACATTTATACTTGTGATCATTATTGCTTTCCCAATGCCATACGTATGTGATAATGAGTCGAGTGTGGCTTCACCTCTGCGATTGGGAAGCAAATTATTGCTATCACCCTTACCTGTTCACCTTTGTAATCACGACGGCTGATGAATTGTAGTGTGCCTCCTGCAGTTGTGAGTATGCATTGTAGTATTTGCACTTCGATCTAGTTATAAACAGCAATCGTGTTTATCGACTATCATATCCAACGACTGGTCGACTGTTGTTGTGGGTGGGTATCGTGCATAGCACAGCATATATATATGGGAATAGCGATGCCATAACAGATAATTTTCTCTTCCACTCTTCCTCACATTGAACGTTTGCAGGTAATAAAGCAATTGATGCCACTCAGTTTAAATTTATTGTAGATGTGAATTACTTTTTATTCGTCATAGTTCTGGAAAGAAAATCCTGCAAGAAAATCATGGTTGAATCTTTAGATTCAGATTCAATTATAAAATTCATGATCCGAAGGAAATATTAGATTTGATCCGAAGGAAATATTAGATTTCAGATTGTATAGATAATATTGAATGCTTCGAATGATTATACATTGACCTTGAATTGATTTTAGTTTTATGCCTTTCTTAATTTGTGGCATATGATTTTCTTGCTCAATTAATCCTCTTCGTAAAAATATTTTTGCATCTGTGTATAGATATTAAGCCTAGTTATGGCGGTGCTTTGCTGTGTATATATATTAATCCTAGTTTAATCTTTAAGCCGACATTGTGGTAGCTTCAAATATATATTTATTATGAGCCGACATTGTGCCACCTGTCACTTCCACTTTGAGCACGGAATCACACTTCTACCTCATACCGGGCTGTAGAATGCGCCTCTCGACGCAATCAACTGCATTCCATATCTTCAAAACCATGCATACTTCATTATATCTCGACGTGTCACAAAAACCTTGGCATTACCTCCACGACATGGCGCTATATATAACACTACTTCTCAGACGTGTCACACAAACTGTAGCATTAAACCATCCAATTACTGAGATTGTAAAGCGTTGATTAATTGTTTAACTAACACAAAGGATGCTAACTTAATTTTTATCCTAGCTCGGCTCTCCAAAAAAACCTTTGCACGATTTTAAAAGGATAATACTTCAAATATGAAAAGGAGACTCTAGGCTTGTGATTGGCGCTCTAATTAATTTATTATTTAAGGATCCTATTAGCATATATTTAAATTAGACAAAATTATTATTTTTTAATTATTATGATTAGCATATCCATTCCCTTACTTAAAGACTTTTAATTAAATGTACAATTGAATTTTATGGTTAACATATTCATGCCCTTAATTAAAGAATGCTAATGCACTTTCAAAAAAGGAGGTCTACGCACTATTTTAATTTTTTATGTTGTAAAAACTCTCTGGTCATTTTACTGCAGGTTGCATCATGCATATCGCACTCTCCTATTCTCTGCTCGGAAAATAACGGAGGTGGAGGTATGGCCGCCTGGTGTAGGGTTTGGGGTGACAGCCTGCGCAGGGTTTCTTGCCTCCACATCGCTGATACGGTTTCCTTATGGTGGTTTATACTAGGTTTGCACCGTATCTCTCGATACATATCCCTGGCCCGAGGATTGCACCGTTTTCCACCCTGAGCATGTTTATCTCCTCCTTTCATGCTCTGGATAGCTCTCCACCTTTGTGCATGCTCATTAGTTTATTATGTATTCATCATCACCTGTGAAGATTCTGGCAATGCACATGGCTTACGCTTGGGGTTTCGGCGCGCATCTCGTCAGCACCTCTGTGATTCCAGGTACTTACCTTGATTATTGACTAATTTTTATTTTTTTTTGTCACTGTTTACACTCTGGGCTGAGTCAGAACCCCGGTTTCAAGGGCTGGGGTAACTTTAGCTTCGACTCACTTCACATGGAGTCAACCTTCTTCTCAGGAGGCCAGTACCAATACCAACCATGTTAAAAGAAGTGGGAACCCATATTTATTCTCTGTTTTTCTGGTGGTTTTTCTTTCGGGTGTTATTCAGTTCCTTCTATGTACTGTCATTGACCTGTCATTGACCTGCGTTTCTAGGACCCTGTCTGCTTGTCATTGTATGTTGGTCTTCAGGACTTCTCTATTTTTTGGTCCTTCCCTAGGGGTTCTTGATGGCTTCCCTTAAGGATCCTCACAGACCGGTTTCTAGTGGTAGTCCACCCAAGCCCCATCACTAGCCCACCTTCCACTCTCGGTGAAAAACCAAAGCCGTGAAAGCCAAGGACTCTAAGCACAAATATGTACTTGGCCATGATGCCTTTTTCGACAAGGTCGATTTGCTCTGTTGCAGAGCTCTCATAGGAAAATTAGAATACTGTTCAATGACTAAGGAAGAATGGGTTGATCAGGCCATAGTTCACTGGAAGCCCATCATCCATTACATCCCTATTATCAGTCTTCTCACCAACAAGTGGCTGGTTTTCGTTTTCATTGAGGAGAAGGATGCCCTGTGTATTATGGACTCCCTTTGGACTATCCAGCAAGGATCCTTAGTTTTAAGCCGCTGGCACTCAGGGTTCGACCCTCTCAAAGAAAGGGTCACTAAATGACATCTTTGAGTCCTCTTACCAGCTCTACCATTCCCCCTCTAGAACAAGGAGTTTTTGGTAGGTTTTTCCACCTTGATAGGGAACTTTGTTGCATTGGAGAAATATTTTCACCTCATATTTGATAAAAGAATGGCACAGATTATCCTAGAGCTTGATGTTTCTAAGGGCATGTTGGCCGATACTGACATAGTTTGTGGGGACCTTACTATCAATCAAAGAATGGATTATGTCCACTTGCCCTTTCACTGCAATTATTGTCATAACACTGGTCATTTAAGCAAGAACTGTCTTCAACTTCTCCATGGTAAATCAGCCTCCTGGTGTTTTGATCATGACTCCTTACCTTCTTCCCCATCCCATGCTATCCCTTCTCCCTCCACTGATCTTACTTCACCTGTATTGGATGACCTCTATGTATTTACATCTCCCACTCCTTATGAGGGGATATCCAAGGGTGAACTACTATTTATTAAGGATGTTGAAACTTGTGCATGCTTTTCTCTTCTTGTACCTTCACATTATGCACTCCTTGAGTCTTGTCTCTCACCCTCACCTATCTCTACTCAACCTCTTTCGCTCGAACCACCCGATGGAACTCCCCCTATTACGTATGGACACTATCCACCTCTCCAGCCCCTGCTCCATCCATGATCATCTAATCCCCCATCTACTCCTGTTGAGATTACACCCTCCAGTCCCAGGGACTCTCCAACCTTTCTGGATCCCTCCCTCCTTCATTCTCTTAGTATCTTCTCTGACAAGTCCCCCATTATTCCTTCTACCCTTCCCCTAGATTCTATTCATTTTCAAAATGTCACCATAAGGAAATCCAAGAAGTATATAGCCCTGGACTCTGGTGCCTCTGGCTTATATACACCTCTCCCCACCAAACTAAAGGTTGTTTCCAGATCCTCCCATACTACACATCCCACCAACTCACAGGTCCTTAGAGAAGACTTACCTGAGGATGTGGTTCCTTAATGAAGCTTCTCTCAATGTATATCTGTGGTTTTGGGGGGTGAACCAAACAACTAGCCCTCAACTCTCTTTTCTCTGACCTAAACCCTGATATGATAGTAATCCAAGAAACTATGTGCTCCTTCTCTCAGGCTCTTTACCTTTTCTGAAAACTCAAGACCGAATGGGAATTTTGTGCTTTGACTCTTCAAGATTATCTAGGGGTCTCTTAGTTGGATGGAACCCCTTACCAGTTTGGTGAAAATCCTTTTCATCCTTTGCAGGGATTTTGCTCAAAGCTCACATCAAAGGATTTACCCATGTCTTTTCCATCTTGAATTGCTATGGTTCTTACCATCATAGGTTGGAATTCTAGAACAAGGTTCTTGATGGTGGTTTTTTTCTCTACCTAACCTTTTACTCACTGGTGACCTTAACCTTACTCTCTCTTCTTCTTAAGTCTAGGGTAGACATGCCCATCTTGACCCTTTATCACCATATTTCTCAAGGCTCTTCTCTTGTAACATCATGGTTGACTTGTCTCAAGGTGAACCCATCCCAACCTGGAGGAATGGGCGTTCTGGTATTAATGGTATTAGTAAAAGGCTTGACCATTTTTTGGCCATCGATCGGCTATTGTCCATCCTCTCTTCCTATAGATCTTGGACATCCCCCACGGATATCTCTGATCACTACCCCATTTTCTTGGAATGGGGTCCTCTCCTCTCCTCTCATTGCTATCCTTTCAAGTTAAGTAGAACCTGGCTCATGGAAGAGGATTTTGCTGCTCAGCTAAGCTCTTCATGGGTGGCCAGCACTCACCTTCGGTCCTGTGATTCTCAGGAAACCCTCTCTCTCAAGCTTAGAAGGATGAAAGTCACTATAAAAAGGTGGGAAAAGGACAAAAAACTTGCCAAAAGACTTGAGTTGTCCACCATAGACTCTAAGATCTGTTATATCCTCTAGCATTCCAGTGGCATTTTAATAAGGTTGATTCTGAGGTGTTGTTAAAACTTAGAAGAAAAAAAGGGGAACTATTAGCCTAGGAGGTACTCACTTAGAGACTTAAAAGCAAAGCCCTATGGATTAATGAAGGTGATGCCAACACTAGTTTCTTTCATTCCTTTGCTTCTGCCAGAAGAAATAAGAAAATCATTTGGTCTCTGGAAGACCGTGAAGGAAACCTTACTACAAACGAGTCTCCTCTTAAAGTCTTGGGTCATAAACACTTTACTGAACTATTTAAAGATGATGGATGCACTAATATCTCATACCAGCTTAAAGTTATCAACCTCCTCCCATTTTATGTCACTAAGGAGGATAAGAACCAGTTCCTAGAGCCCATTTCTCTATCGGAGATTAAAACTATTTTAGAGGGCTTTAAGAAGGATAAATCTCCAGGTCCGGATGGTTGGTCTGTTGAGTTCTTTCTTACTTTCTTCAATCTCCTGGGGAAGGAACTTCGAAATGCAGCTGAACGGGATAGAACAAAGGGCGTGATTACTACGGCTTTAAGCTATACTTTTCTCACATTAATCCCTGAATGTGATAATCCTCGCACCTTCATTGACTCTAGACCTATCTCATTGTGCAATCTTGCTTACAAGATTATTTCTAAAGTTCCAGCTCTTCGCTTGAAACCTCTCTTAGATATTTCCATCTCTACCCAACAGTTTGGGTTTCTTAAAGATAGGCAGAATTCTGAACCCATTGGTATCGCTCAGGAGGTACTTCGCACTGTCAAAACAAAAAAAATTAAAAGTTTTGATTCTGAAAATGGATCTGGTCAAAGACTTTGATAGGGTGAATTGGACCTTCTTACGATTTGTTCTCCTTCAGATAGGTATTCCCCTGGTTGGTTTTAATTGGATATTGGGTTGTGTCTGCTCTGCGAATTTTTTTGTTCTTATTAATGGATCCCCATCCAATTTTTTTCTTGCCTCCACGGGGATTCGTCAAGGGTTCCCATTGTCCCCCCTTCTTTTCATACTTATCATTGAAAGTCTCATTCTTATTATGAATGATGCACATAATAAAGGGCACATCAAGGGGATTTAACTATCACCTGGTCATGCTATTACTCATTTATTGTTCATTGATGATGTGATTTTTTCTTGGCTGGGATGCACTAAAGAATGGAAAGCTATCAAAGATGCTCTTGATCTATTATGTTTAGTAAAATGAATGTGGATTAGTACTGAGAAATCTTATTTCCTTTTCAATAATATTGATGATGATACTAGAAGGAATATTATTGATCTTCTGCCCTACAAGAGGGAGCCAATCTCCATGGGATTCAAATATCTGGGATATTTCCTAAAGCCTCTTGGGTACATAACAAATGACTGGAAGTGGCTCATTACTATGTTTGAAAAAAGGATTAATCACTAGACTTATAGGATACTTTCTCTTGGAGGCAGTTTTGTTCTTAATAGGTCTTTCTTACAGGCATTGTTGTTTACTGGTTTGCACTCATGCGTGTTCCATCTTCCATTATCAATACTCTCCGTAGAATCATATTTTCCTTCTTATGGGGTAGCTGTGATGGCAAACAGAGAATGCACTTGGTCAGTTGGCATTCTATTGCTGCTCCCTACGACTATGGGGGATTGAACATTAAGCAGCTTGATTAATTTGGGATATCCCTCAGAGTTAAAAGCTTCTGGCTGATATTAAATGGTATGGGTATTTGGAGCAGGATTGTCAAACACAAATACCTTAAGGACAAACCTCTTGATTTATGGCTCAGAGCTAAATCCTTCACTATAACGAGTACATCGTTCATCTGGAATGGTTTCATGTGGTCACTATCATGGATTTCCTACATTCTCGGATGGAATGTCAGCAATGGATTGAAGATAAGGCTAGGTATCGATCCTATTACAGGCCTCAATGCGCCATACATCCTCCCGGCCGACCTTATAGATTATATTTCTGAGTTGGGTATGACTCACTTGGCTCAGATTCAGAACCTTGACCATGGTTCACACAGTGGTAACTATTGGTATTCATCTCACGATCTAAATCTGGGGGGTTCCTGGTCTGAGATTTGGACTGCTTATATTAAAGGCCTTCTACATGGAGGAATAAAGATAAATAATAATGAAGACTCTTTGATATAGATGGATAACACCAAAATGGTTAAGTTACAACAAATAAGGCCTACGATCTCATCATTTCCCATAATTTTCCTATTGCTCATCATAACTTTCTTTCTTAGTTTTGGCATCTGAAGATCCCATAGAAGATTAAGTGTTTCATCTGGTTGGTCATTGAAAATAAATTAAACACTTCGGATAATCTTAATAGGAAAGGATGGAATGGCCCTAATTGGTGTTGCCTCTACAAATGTAAAGCAGAATCTATTTGGCATATCTTTGTGGAGTGCACCTTTACTCATTAGATTATCTGTAGCCTCTACAGACTTCATAACTGTACACTAGATTGGTAAAATATATCCATTGTGGAAAATATTGAGATTTGGCTCAAGAAAAAGGGTAATCCACTCCATTTACCTTTCTTTATCATTTGGAATATATGGAAGTCTAGGAACCACTATCTGTTTGAGGAGAATAATCCTATAGTAGACAGTCTTGCACATATTATTATGCATAGTGTACTTGATTATCCTATGCCACCTGCTAGCAGATGCAGGAAGAGAAATATTGGAAGCCCCTCTATCATCACTTATCCTTTAGTTTTTTTCGATGGAGCTACCACTGAAAATAATGGGGCTACAGGCATATTCCTAATGATCAGTCATTCACACCATTATCACATCAAACTGGGTTGTGGATCTAGTACAAATACTTGTGCAAAACTCTTAGCTCTCTGGGATCTCCTATTTTTTGCAAGGAAAATTGGGATTCAAAGGTTACATATCTTTAGTGACTCCTTGGTGATCATCAATTGGGAAAAAGGTTTCTCGTCTCTTCACTCTCTGGACCTAGAGGCTTGGTGCTCTTCCATCACTGCTTTGTTAGCTTCTTTCACTTTGATTGATTATAAGCATGTCTATAGAGAGTATAATGAGAAGGAAGACCTGTTATCCAAGGAAGGTCTCCTAATGGTGACATGCCACCTATCCTTTATGGAATATCACGAGAATCTAATCATTGGATCAGACAATATGCAGTTATTTTGAGGAGCTCTATCACATTGAACTACTCTTCTCTTGGATTCTGGCTCTTTAAACCTTCTGGTTTTTTGTATCTTATGGATTTTTGGTTCCACCCTAGTGGTGAACCACTTGACCTCTTGCTTGAAACCTTCCATGGGAAGCATTTCTGACTTCTCAGTATCATCTCTATATGACTACAGAGTTCTATCATGTATATTTTCTGATGTTTTGAGTCAATGTTGTTTTAGCATAGAACAGACTCTTGATCTGTCTCTTGACTGGCCACTTGTATGGAATTTTCATTGCTGTAATATGTTACCTTTGATTCACCATGAATATCAAGGAACTGCTATTTTTCATGTGGAAAAAATATTGGGATGATTTTACACACTATTAGTATATACCTTTATGAGAACTGTATACTTTAGAGTATATGTATTTGGAAGATTCACATTTTCGTATATGTATTATTATGGTACCGTGAACTTTTTTAGCCATATGATTGTAGGGAGTATGCTCATTTTAACACAGTCCTATACTCGAGAGACACCTAAAGAGCATAGTTACCAAAATAAAAAAGTACAGTTTCAAATAAAAACATTAGCACGACACACATTTATGAAATATAAAAGCGATATACATATATTCAGTCAACCAGGTTACAATTCTTATGAGTATACCTCTCTAACGAAAAAAATGGAATTACAGCATATGTGCTAACAAATATAGGCTAGTAGAGAATTTTAGTAATTATAAGCATTGTTTCACTATAAAATCAAAGTATAAATCCAAGTGTAAAGACTGGGTGAACTTTGAGTTCAACTTGTTGGTAGAGTTTGTTGGTCAGTTACACAAGATTGGGGTTTGGTTTTTGCATTGATGTCAAACTTGGGGTTTCTATGTGCATAATACATATCATGGTTATATTGTTTTGAAAACAGCCATTGCATGTAACTAAGATGCAGCTCATGGTTATATTGGTTTGAAAACCATCCAAACTTTAATATACATGCACCATTGCCGAAGCTCTTCACTTGAACATTCACCATTGTCGTAGATCTTACATTCACCATTGTCAAAGCTCTTCACTTGAACATTCACCATTCTCGGAGCTCTTACATTCACCATTGTCGGAGCCCTTCACTTGCTAAGCTTTTCCAAATGAAAAATGCTAACTGTTGAGAAGGACTCCAATATATTAAACAGAAATCGTTTCAGCAAAATGGAAGAATGTTTAACTATGGCAAATAACTGAATAGTTTTGAAAACTTATGGAAAACATTTGATTGTTAACCTAGATTCACTACATTTGGAGGAGAGCAAAAATGCTATAAAATTTATTGTAAATGTATGAAGAAGAGCCACAATGAAATGGAAATCGTATTTGAATGTTTTATTGGGTCTGGACTGTTATAAAATAAATCCCATAGTAGACTGCTCTAGGATCCAAAGTCTATGAAAAGGATTTTTATTATTTCCTAAAACCATTTTTTTCTGCTAATTGACTTCCTCATCTAAATATTGGTGCCTCTTCTTAATACTGAGAACTGATTAAGCTTTGACGAATAGTTGTATTTTTTGTCAAAACGTTGGTTTATATAGTTTTAATAACTGAAACCTCTTTGAGAAGTTTTCATAACCGTGATATTTTCTCACTATTTAAATGATGAAAATAAAATTAAATATGAGCAATGGATGCACATAAAAATAGAGATACATTGTGTTGATTGAAAATAGTAAGTTGATGGGTTACGAGATATAGGTGTTACTATTCCACACCAGCAGGAACAAAGCATTATCAACAATAAATGTGTTGATCTCTAGAAAAATGAAGATGATTGAGATGTTTTTTGGTTTTTTATAAGGTGGATTAATGTGGGAGATATATATTTCTAGAACTCTATCTAATTTCTTTAGAAATGACAAATATGCATACGTGAAGTATGAATATTGAATAGTTGATTTATAAGTGTTTGTACAAAGAATGAAAACTCTGATTTAAATTTAAAATTGTTTGTTTTGTATTTAAAAAACAAAGTTCATTATATATGTTGCAATCAAGATTACTTACCAGGGTTTATAACAGAATAAATTTGGACATATTGAGTTGATCAATTTTGGTTTTGATATTGGGAGAAGTATCAACAGAGTTGCTTTAACAGGTTTGGTTTTGGTATTGGCAGAGTATTAACATGATTGCATTAACATGACATGATTGATTGTTATTGGTTGATATTGATATTGGCAGTTTCTACAGGGAGGAAGGAAGGAGCTAGGGAGACTAATAGTCTCTTTACAAGTTGATGCTTGTATTCAAATAGTAGAAGCTATCTTTCAGTAGGAGATAAAAGCAAAGAGGTAGTTGCATGAGGTAGTAGCCTCATCTAAGTTATTGCTCAAATAAAATATCATGTAACTAAAGTTTCCTACTTATTTTACATCCATAAGAAGAAGAGATTTTTTCCTTTATGGGTTTCCTCATGAATATTTTGTGTCAGTTGTCCATTTTCATGTGACTGATTGTCATAAAATAATCAATTGCTTTAAATTTGTAGAAAAGTAGTAATTTGTTTTAGAGCATAGTTTAAAAAAAATTACAACTAATTCAGCTCCCCCCCCCCCTACTCTAAGTTGTCTGAATTGAGTAACAATTGGTATCATAGTAGGTCACTTTAGAATTCACTTTCATCACTAGAAGTGTGGTCTTTTATGATGGATAAGAAGTCTAAATTTACAAAACATGGATTACGTCTATTTGATGGACATAACTATGCTTTTTGGGGTATCATGATGAAATTGTTTTTGCAGAATCAAGGAGTAGATGTTTGGCAAGTTGTGTTGAATGAATATAGTGCTCCAACAAACATTCCAACAGATCTTGTAGATAAGAAACTTTATGAAATTAATTCCAAAGATATATATGCAACACTTGGAGGTTTAGTAGGGTCAGAATTTGTTAAGGTTATGCATTGTGAGTCAGCAAAAGCATTATGGGACAAGATTAAAAGTGTTTATGAAGGATATACTAAGGTGAATAATGCTAAGTTACAGTCATATAGGAGTCGATTTGAAAGTTTAAAAATGGAAGAATCTAAAGGTATAGAAACTTATTTTCTTCATATTGATGAAGTAGTAAATACCATGAAAGATCTAGGAGAAAAAGTTAAAGATGTTAATACGGTGCAAAAGGTACTTAGATCTCTACCTGTAAGATTTAATTCAAAAATATCTACTTTGGAAGAAAGAGTTGATATTGCTTCTTTAGAAATGGATGAACTACATGGAATACTAACATCATATGAGATGAGGAACTCTGGTGAGGATTCTTTCAAGAAAGAAGTAGTTTTCAAGGCAGTTAAGAAGGAAAAGAAGAAAGTTGAAGCAAAAAATAGAAATCATAAGGATTCAGAAGAAGGTAAGGAAGAAGCTAATTTTGTCAAAAATCTGAAAAAGGGTATTGGCAAATACAAAGGTAAGATTCCTCTTAAATGTTTTGGTTGTGGTAGAATAGGGAATTTTTTCTCCAACTTGTTCCTCCAACTTGTTAGGATTATTAATCCTCCCTTGTCCAAATTTGTTCATATGTCTAAATCAAGAGTCATGTCTAAATTGGGAGTCCATCTAGTCTATTTTTAGACACTAGCACCATTGGGTCCACTTGGCCTAATTGTGGCACATGTTTCAGTTACTAAAGTGTGGGAAACACTAATTGAGGCCTACTACCACTGATTTCACTTGATCTCATTAGTTTAGGATCCTCCTAGACCAATCCCTACAATTTAGGAGCCACTAGGAGTGCCGAAACCAACCAAGGTCAGTTCAGTCCAGTTGATGACTAGTCAAGCTAAGTTAAGAGTTAGTTACATTCAGTTCTAGTCCTCTACATTTAGTTAGCGCTAGGTTTACATGACTACACTTAGGATGGGAACATTTCTCACATACCACAGTCAATTAGCCTTAGTCAACACTGAATGTAACACTTGATTTGTGATTTATAACTTTGATGAACTCCGGTTATGGTTTAGACAAGGTCAGTTAACTATTGAGTCCTCCGATAGTGATTTAGACAAGGTCTTAGTTACCTACAGTCAAGTAGAGTCTAGTCAATTAGAATTTCCTCATGTGAATTCGAATTGCATGTGGCTATTAAAGCCATTTTACTTCATTGTAATTATTATCTGATTAGTTTTTTTATTAATGAAATCATTCACAGCTACAAGCCATTTTTGCACTGTTTCACTCTAATTGATGAGTAAATTGTGTGATCTATTTTGTGAGTTGTGTGTTTGTCCATAGATCTATGTGCTCAATTTAATATGGTTTCAGAGCCTCGATGGGAAAGAAACCTCTCCTCCTCAAATATCCACCTGGATCATATTTTTTGAGCAAATTGCTCCTTCCAGTACTGCACCAGAAGCAGAGAATTTACCACTTAATATCCCAAGTTAGGAAATTGTTGATCAAGCTTGCTTGATCAACTATGTTGGGTGTGAAGGAAATTCCAAAAGTGCATACTTTCGACCTTAATTTGTATGTTTGATTGTGTGACAGGTTATCAGCTTTTCTTACAACATTTGTTACAAGCAACCCTTTCTTCTCACTGCATTCGCTACAGCAACTCAGTCCTTCTTACTGCATTCAAAATGGCTCATCCAGTAGAGCCTCGCACTCCCTTCAACTATCACCAGTGGAAGGAAGACCTAGTGGTAATGCTCCGCACCAAGCAGCTCTTCAGACTCGTAGAAGAAACAGAGAAAGTGCCATCTTTAGATAATGACAAAGAAAAGTACTTGAACAGGCTTGATGAAGCCCATGGACACTTTCTCTCCTCAGTCTCTAGAGATATTCGATTCCACATCCAAGGATTGAAGACTCCCAAGGAGGTTTTGGACAGGATTTCCTCCTTATTTGATAAGCAGGATGAGATGAGGATCCATCAGCTAGAAAATGATCTGATCACTCTTAATCCATCCAACTTCGAATCATTGAATTAATTCGTCACGAAGTTCAAGAACCTGATATATCAGTTGAAGCAATGCAAAGTGGAGAAGGATGAAGATCAGCTCATCCTTGCCATTCTCACAAAGCTCAATGTAGACTACTTAGTCTTTGTATCCACCTTCCAAACAATAAGGCTCACTACTCCAAATTGGAAGATTCCCACTCTTAATGCCTTCATCCAATCTCTTATTTCTGAGAATGATAAATTGATCCAAATGGGGATCATTCAATCTTTTAAAGATCTAGATCTAGTTGCAAGAGGAGATAAGGTAGCAAATGACAAAGGGAAGCAAAGAGATTAGTCTCCTATGAAGAAAGAGCAGTCAAAAGAGCCTTCAGGTTCAAAGAGAAGCAAGAAGAATGGAAAAGGCAAGGTCCTCTGCTCTTACTGTGGAAGGGGCTTTCATTCAGAAATATCCTGTATGAGAAGACAACTTGATGAAATGGCTCTTCTTTTGAAGAAACATAACATTTATGTACCTACTAGCGCAAGGAAGGATGACTCTAAAGAAGAAGATGAAGAATACCAAAGGAAAGGCCATGCTCTAAAGTCTTGCTGCACATCAGCACATGTTTTCCTCATTGATTCTGGAGCTTCCAACCATTAGGCTGCGTCCATAGAATCATTCTCTTCTTTTTAGTCCTTTGATGGTCCTAGTATTCAGATGGACAATAATACTAAAGTCAAAACAAAAGGGAAGGGCTCTGTCAAGCTTGAGCATGGAAGGTTCAAAGATGTGCTATTTGTTCCCTTCTTAGCTTCACACTTGTTATTTGTCTATCAGATGACCCATAATGGATCTCCAAAGCGGTTGATATTTGGTCCTGAATCAGTGGAGATCAAAGATATCTATACTAGGAGCATCATTGCGAAGGGTGCTACAAATCATGCTTCAAAATCATATGATTTCTCACATTTCATGCCTCCTTCAGAACCAATGCACTCTCAACAGCCACTTGCGGGGGGAGGTAAAATCATTGCATCTACTTCTTTTACAGCTTCTACTGGCATTGCAGATCCATCTTTATCAGTTTATAAGATTGATATTCAGGGTGACTCTGATCTAGATTCAGTCCCTACTTCCAAATTGGAAGCTAGGAAGATGACTGGAAACTCACCTGACACTCAGAAAGGAAAGACCCTTGCGCTATGTCATGCAATCTTACCTCCTTCAGAGAGATGCAATAGACTCCCTGTAATATTCTATATGGAAAGGGATCAGTCTCACTACATTCAGAAGAATGGATATGATCATACACCTCTTCATCCAGCAAGAGACAAAGGTTACATTCCTCCTTCCTTCCATCATCATTTTTGGAGAAGAAGGATAAGTCTACATGCCAGGCCCCAGAATACCTATGCATAGCACACCATGCATGCTGCTTCGCTACCTCACAGAGATGAAGATTGCAGCAACATATTTTCAAGTTTTTCAAACTTGAGACCTGATTCTACCTACTTAGATAGAGGGGGGGCCTTTTTCCCATGTGTTTTTTCCCCAGCTCCTTGTATTAAGAAGTTACTTTATTTTACTTGATGTAATGGGTGACCTATGGTCTTAGTTACTAGGGCCCATAGATTGTCCAAGTTAGCATTCAGGGGGTGTGTTAGGATTATTAATCCTCCCTTGTCCAAATTTGGTCATATGTCTAAATCAGGAGTCCATCGAGTCTATTTTTAGACACTATCACCATTAGGTCCACTTGGCCTAATTGGGGCACATTTTTCAGTTACTAAAGTGTGGGGAACACTAATTGAGGCCTACTGCCACTTATTGCACTTGATTGCATCAGTTTAGGATCCTCCTATACCAATCCCTACAATTTAGGAGCCACTAGGAGTGCCGAAACCAACCAAGGTCAGCTTAGTCCAGTTGATGACTAGTCAAGCTAAGTTAGGATTCAATTACATTCGGTTGTAGTCCTCTAAATTCAGTTAGCGCTAGGTTTACATGACTACACTCAGGAGGGGCACAATTCTCACCTACCACAGTGAGTTAGCCTTATTCAACACTGAATGTAACACTTGAGTTGTTTTTTAGAACTTCGATGAACTTCGATTATGGTTTAGACAAGGTCAGTTAACTATTGAGTCCTCCGATAGTGATTTAGACAAGGTCTTAGTTACCTACAGTCAAGTAGAGTCTAATCAATTTGAAT
>LPNX010779710.1:32914-61441 GCA_001517045.1 Pseudotsuga menziesii
TCCATTGTACTTTACTGTAATTATTATCTAATTACTTTTTTTATTAATGAAAGCATTCACAGCTACAAGCCATTTTTGCACTGTTTCATTCTTCAATTGTTGAGTAAATTGTGTGATCTACTTTGTGAGTTGTGTGCTTGTCCATAGATCTATGTGCTCAATTTAATACAACTATCCCTACAATAAGCATTCTAATGGTGAAGAAGAAAGCAATAGAAAGAGTAAAGAATAATAATAAAAAAGTATAAGAAGTCTTTTAAAAGAAACTCATATAAAAAGGAAAGTCTATTTATCAAACATGATAGTGATTATTCAGAAACAGATGAAAGTGACGTTGGTTCAGGTATAAGACTCTTTATGGTTGTAGAAAATAAAAATGATGAATTAATTGAAGAATACGAAGGTGAATTTGATTTGGAAGATGAGCTTGTAATTGCATTGACTAAACTTAGAAAAGTAAGAAGAGAATGTAAACATTTCAAAGAAGAAATTGAAAATCTTGAAAATGAGCTATAGAAATCTAACAAGTTGATAGAAAACACTGAAATTATGATAATTGATTTAAAGCTCAAAATAGAAGAGGCTAGATTAATTGAAGAAGCACTAAACAATTTTCTTGTAAAAAAGGATAAAGAAAATGAATATCTAAAATTTGAAGTTGTTTCAGTAAAAAAGAAGGTACAAGAAAATAACATGAATGGTAGTTCAAAGATTTTAGAATAGATTATTAGTAATCAAAGACCAGCAAATGAAAAAACTAGAATTGGATATAAATCTGAGGTTACTAATGCAAGTACTAGCACAAGTATTGAAAAATCAGGTACATATGTGAAAAACACTAGTAATAAGATGGAATCAGTAAAGCAAAAAGAAAATCATACTTCAAGAGTACATAAAAGAAGTTATGATAGGTACTAGAACAAGTTTAATGGCTACTGTATCTTCTCTTATAAGTATGGACATAAAGCTACTTTTTGTAATGCATTTTCAAGAAATATAATTGCACATAACAACCATGACAAATCTAAATTTGACTATGGAAGATGGCATGATAGAACCATTCATAACAATGTGAATAATTCCTATAACAAATTTTATGTCTTAAGTTTCGATATTGAATGTTATAGGTGTAATAATTTTGGACACGTATCAAGAATATGTCCAATGAACCTTGAGAATTCTGTTGAATCTAATTATTCCAATATGAAAACTAGATGTTGGAAAAGGAAAAGTGATCATCTAGAATCTGAAAAATGCACTCTAGCTTTATTGGTTGATCATAAAGTAAAATGGTGTGTGGATAGTGGATGTTCTAAATATATGATAGGAAGAAAACAGACTTGTGTTACTTTGGATGAAGGAAAAGAAGGTACAGTTTACTTTTGGAAATGAACAATCGGCTAGGATAATTGGAAGAGGTACTGTGTGTTTGAATAACAGAAATATCATGGTTGAAAATGTTTTACTCGTTGAGGATATGGAACATAATTTTTTAAGTGTAAGTCAAATGTGTGATATAAGGCATAATATGATTTTTTATTCTAAAAATTGTCAAATCAAAGATGTCAAAACAAATCGACTAGTTGGAACAGCTACAAGAACACCAAGCAACATTTACATACTAGATGAGAAAAATGAAGATTGTTATATTGGAAATGAAGATGGAAATTGGTTGTGGCATAAAAGGCTTGGGCATATTAACTTTGAAAGTCTGATTCAATTAAACAGAAAGGAATCAATAAGATATTTATCTTTAATAAAGAATCTTACCAATCGTGATTGCAAACAATGCCAACATGGTAAACAAATGAGAGTTAATTTTAAAATAAAAGAACACTCTACAACAAAACCTTTGGAAATAATACATGTTGATGTTTGTGGACCTATGAGGACAAAATGATTAAATGGTTAAAGATATTTTCTGTTATTTGTGGATGATTTTACTTGAATGACTTGGATGTTTCTGTCAAAAAATAAGTCTCAAAAAATCATCTGTTTTCAAATTTTCAAAGAGTTGACTGAAAATGAATTTGACATGAAAATTAAATGTTTAAGATCACACAATGGAGAAGAATTTGTTTCTAAATAATTAAATAAGTATTGTGATGATAGCAGTATCAAAATGCATTTTTCTGTTACTGAAACACCTCAACAACATGGTGTTGTTGAAAGAAAAAATAGAACTATTATGGAGATGGAAAGAACAATGTTAAATGAATCTAAACTAAGTAATGTACTTTGGCCTCCAGTTGTTCATACTATTGTGCACATTCAAAATAGAAGTTTGTGGAGAAATAATAGTAACAAGACACTTTATTAGTTATGGAAAGGTAGACCAACAAGTGTGAAACACTTTAGAATTTTTGGTAGTAAGTGTTTCATAAAGAGAGTTGATAAAAATATGGGAAAGTTGGATTCTAGAACTGATGAAGGTATTTTAATTGGATATTCATGCTCAAGAAAAGCTTATAAGTGCTAATATTTCAGATTGAAGAAAATTGTTGAAGCCATAGATGTTAAATTCGATGAATATTCATTTTTAAATTCAAAACTGAAAAGAAAGATCATCGGATATATGAAATATATGACAAAATGAAAATGGAAGATGAATCAAGTGATATAGAGGAAACTAAATCAGTTAAAAATGAAAATCTGATTCCTACTTTATTACAGGGGTCAACTCCATCTAAGACTCCAAGAAAAAGGATCCAAAGAAATCATCATGAAGAACAAATCATTGGTGATATAAATGCTGGTGTTGAAACTAGAAGCAAAAGGAAAGAATCTATTTCAAATCAAGAACATGTATCATTACTCTCTCTGTTTGAACCCAATAATGTTGAAGAAACAATTAATGATGAAAATTGGATGAAAGCAATGAAAGAAGAAATAATTCAAATAGAAAAGAATGAGACACAGGGAATTAGTTCCTAGACCTTTAAATAAAAATGTTATTGGGGCTAAATGGGTTTTCAGAAATAAGTTGGATGAAGCAGGAACATAACTAGAAATAAAGCTATACTAGTTTGTAAAGGGTATGCAAAGGTAGAAGACATAAATTATGGAGAAATGTATGTTCTTGTTGCAAGAATGGAATCCATTAGGCTTATTTTGGCTTATGCTAGTTCTAAGAACATTAAATTTTATCAAATGGATGTAAAATCTGCATTTTTAAATGGCGAGTTAGAGGAAGAAGTTTACATCGAACAACTAGATGGGTTTCAGGTACAAGAAGCAGTAAATCATGTTTACAGGTTGAAAAAGGATTTGTATGGGCTAAAACAAGCTCAAAGAGCTTGGTATTCCAGACTTGATAAGTACTTAAGGCAGCAAGGATACAGAAAATGTAACACTGACAATCATTTTTATATTAAAGAATAACATGGTAGCTTGGTCATTGTTGAGATTTATGTAGATGATATCATCTTTGGCAGTGATAATGATCAACTCAGCCAAAAGTTTGCAGATATTATGCAGAAAGAGTTTGAAATGTCCATGCTTCGTGAAATGAAATTTTCCTTAGGTCTTCAAATCACTCAATCTAATAAAGGCATTTTCATTTCTCAAAATAAATATATCAATGAAATGCTCAATAATTTTCAAATGCAGGATAGTAAACTAGTTGGTACTCCCATGGTTACTGGATGTAAATTAAGTGAAACTGATGATTTTGAAAATGTTGAGCAGAAAACGTACAGATCTATGATTGGAAGTATTTTATATGTTACAGCTACAAGGCCCGATGTTATGCATGCAGTTTTTCAAGCTACTAGGTTTCATGCCTCTCCCAAATCTTCTCATTTACTTGCAGTCAAGAGAATTCTCAAATATCTTAAGGGAACAATAGAGTATGGTTTATGGTATCCTCAAGGTAATCATCTTGGTTTGTATGCTTTCACTGATGTTGATTGGGCAGGTTGTGTTGATAATAGGAAGAGTACTAGTGGAGAAACATTCTATCTTGGAGGATGTCTGCTGAGTTGGTCTAGCAAGAAACAATCAGCAGTTTCCCTTTCTACTACTAAGGCATAATACATTGAAACTACAAATTGTTGCACTCAGATTCTCTAGATGAAATAGATGTTAGCAGATATACATATTCATTATGATGATACTATTCCTATGTTCTGTGACAATACTAGTGCCATTAGTATTTCCAAAAATTTAGTTATGGATTTGTTGCAGCTGCAACGATTCCCAAATTTCTAAAAATTTTGGACTCTCCTTGTTGATTTTGGTGAAGACCGTTTGTTTCCACTCTGCTACACGTTTGGATTGTTTGAGGCCAACTTTTTCTTGCTTTTTGGGAATTTGTTTGGTCTACAAATGCTTTGGACTATACAACTTAGTAGGTTTCATGTTGTTTTATCATTATCGAAGTTTGGCCGAGGTTTAAGATGGGATTTTAGTTGCCGCTTTTTCGGAGGACAATTAGAGATTGTGTCGATGATTAAAATCTTTCGTCGATCACATGTTTTATTATTTAAAAATATTTCTTTGTGATGTTTCAGAGGGTGTTGTGACTCTGATTGGAGGCCGAGGGCTGATTGTGTTCGGCCGTTGCGGCCCCAGAGTAGACTAACTATACGTCAGATTGCTTTCCCTTTCATCGATGTCTTGTTCTATTTTTCTTCGATTTTGACTAGTCTGTGGAATTTTTTGACTGTATAACTCCCACCGTTGCGGCTATGTAGCGCACTAACCATTCGATGTAGATCTGACCTCCGACATTTTATCGCGCCGACTTTTGGTTTGTGCTTCGGAACCCCTAGACTATGGGTCACCTACCGTTGTAGTGTTCCAATGAACTAATTGACCGATTTCAACTATTTCGATTCGCTGATGGGTATTTTAATATGCCCATTTCTTGATCGTTTTCTCACCGTTGTTATGATTTTGTAACTGGTTTCATGAATGATTGGTGTGCTTTGTTTTTATGAAGTTGAGATTTTCATGTGAAAATGCAGTCCTGATTTTTCTTTTCTTTCAATACTCATTTTATTGGTATTATGGTTTATGTTTATTGAAAATAGTCTAGATAAATGATGATTTTTCGTTTGATCGCAAACGAACATAGGAAATTTTCTCATATCCATTGGAAGACAATTGTGGCGAAGGAGATGTAGTTGGAGGACAAAGCATGCTAAATAATAGAGAAGTAGAGTTGTTTCTCGAGGAAAAGAAAATAATGAAGGTCTGAGACCAACAAGGTCTCAGAGGGACCAAGGAATTGTAGAGCATAATCATTAAAGAGCAAAGGCTCAGGATTGGGCAGTTCATCAATTACCAAGCTAGCCCCGTTTTATAAAAGTTTTTATCTGAAACATAACGTTTGAATCATGAGCATTCGCAAAATGACAAAACTATGAGATTAAAACAGTTGGTGGGAAACCCAAAAGTTTGCAGCTGGTTCTTGTATAAATATCTGAAAGTTAGTGGGAAGAGGGGCTTTTTCCCAGTGAGACTTGTGAAAAACTTGTTGTAAGAGGAACTACTTCATTTTGCAATAATATAATTACAATTTTGCCTGTTGGAGAAAGTGTTGTGTGGAATGTTCAAATGTGGTGAAATGAACAATGTTGAAGGGGAACTATTTCATTTTCAGCTGTGTTTCATTAACTGTGAGATTGTTCTAACTTTATGAACCTATGTTCTTGTATGAATTTTCTCTGGTTTATTTCATGATAATTTACACTATGAGTAATGAATGTTTTAACAAACAACGAGCTATCTTGTTGTGCATATCTCTATTCATGTTTATGTGTTTTGATTCTAAGAACAACTATCTACGATTTATATTAACATATGAGTAGTAATACATTACTCATTATTTGATAATATTGTTCCCTAGGGACAACTTAGTTAGTATTGTTATCTGTTGTGTGTGATTTAGATGCGAGAGAGTTTAAGACGAGAGGTAAGAACCTGCGCATCACATTGTGACCACTCCTCGTATTCTTTATCAATCTGCATGTTAGATAGGCAGTTGCATATCATACTTAAAGTTAAAAAATACAAAAATATACACGGTGGACTGGGCCACAACCAGTAAAACCCTTTATTTTTGTTACTTGACCTACGGTAGTCGGACCGCAAACTGGACGGATTCCCCATACCAAAAAATCACGGGCTAGTTGGGAACGTTGACTAGGGAGAATCCCTTGTTGTTGCTGCCTACAATTTTCTAGGCCTCAATAGTTTCTGGCACTAGAAGGAGGTCCACCAATGCATGGATGGCTGAGGAAATCCATTTCCTCGAAATTACTCCACCAGTGATATTTTTGAAAGTAGTTTATTTCCTTATCCAAATATTGAAGAGAATAGAGAACATTTGTATTCTATCGACAATGAAGTTGTTAATAATCTAAGGAGGCACACTAGAGCATACATTATATTGATTTAAAAATCAGCCAAACTTTAATATACATTCACCATTGTTAGAGCAAGTTTGGCTGATTTTCAAATCAATATAACCATGATCTGAGTGATTGGCAGTCTTTTATATGTTACAGCTACAAGGCCCGATGTTATGCATGCATTTTGTCAAGCTACTAGGTTTCAAGCCTCTCCCAAAGCTTCTAATTTACTTGCAGTCAAGAGAATTCTCAGATATCTTAAGGGAACAACAGAGTATGGTTTATGGAACCCTCAAGGTAATCATCTTGATTTGTATGCTTTCACTGATGTTGATTGGATAGGTTGTGTTGATAACAGGAAGAGTACTAGTGGAGCAACATTCTATCTTGGGGGATTTCTGGTGAGGTTGTCTAGCAAGAAACAATCAGCAGTTTCCCTTTCTACTACTGAGGCAAAATAGATTGAAACTGCAAATTGCTGCACTCAGATTATCTAGATGAAACAAATGTTAGCAGATATACATATTCATTATGATGATCCTATTCCTATGTTCTGTGACAATACTAGTGCCATTAGTATTTCCAAAAATCCATTTATGCATTTCAAAACGAAACATATTCCTATTAAATTTCATTTTCTTCAAGAGCAGGTTTCAAATTATACCATTAAGTTGGAATATGTTGGTACACAAAATCAAAGTGTTGATATATTTACTAAACCTTTACCTAAAATGTAATTTGAGAGTCTCAGGGATTAGTTGGGCGTTTTCCCTCTGTAATTATGTTTCTCTCTCATTATACTCGGGATGGAAGGTTTCCATGGTGCTTCTTTCAACTCTGTTATTAGATTTTTTTGTCTCATCTACAACACGTTTTTCTCATTGGTTATAGCTTGCATAGATTCATGTATTTTTGATAAGGGAGTTGGTGTTTCTTCAATTGTTGTACATGTAATATTTCTTGGTATTTCTGACACAGGGAGCAAGATTGATCATTTTTCATAAATGACAAAAAGGGGGAGAACAGGTTTAAGTTTTCCATCTATGCCAAAGGGGGAGTTTTTTGGCCATTTACACAGGACAAGGGTTTGGTTTTTGTCATTGATGTCAAACTTAGGGTTTTCATATGCATAGTACATATCATGGTTATATTGTTTTGAAAACAACCATTGCACTCGCATGCAGATCATGGTTATATTGATTTGAAAATCAGCCAAACTTTAATATACATTCACCATTGTTAGAGCTCTTCACTTGAACATTCACCATTGTGGGATCTCTTACATTCACCATTGTCGAAGCTCTTCACTTGAACATTCACCATTGTCAAAGCTCTTACATTCACCATTGGCAGAGCTCTTCACTTTCTAAGATTTTCCAAATGAAAAATCTAATTGATGAGAAGGATTCCAATATATTAAACAAATATCATTTCAGAAAAATGGAAGAATGTTTAACTGTGGCAAATGACTGAATAGTTTTGAAAACTTATGGAAAATGTTGGACTGTTAACCCAAATTCACTACATTTGGAGGAGAGCAGAAACGCTATGAAATTTATTGTAAACGTATGAAGAAGAGCCACATTGTAATGGAAATTGCATTTGAATGTTTTATTGGGTCTGGAATGTTATAAAAGAAATCCCGTAGCAGACTGCGTTGGGATCCAGAGTCTATGAAAAGGATTTCTATTATTTCTTAAAACCATTTTTTTCTGCTAATTGACTTCCTCAGCTAAATATTGACGCCTCTTCTTAAGACCGAGAACTCATTAATATTTGACGAATAGTTAAGTTTTTTTTGGCCAAAACATTGGTTTATACATTTTTAATAATTGAAACCTCTTTGAGCATTTTTCATAACCGTGATCTTTTCTCACTATTTAAAGGATGAAAATACAAGTAAATATGAGGAATGGATGTGCAGAAAAGAATAGATACGTTGTCTTGATTGAAAATAGTAAGTTGATGGGTTTCCATATATAGGCATTAGTGTTCCATGGCAGCAGGAATAGATAATCATCATCCTAGTTCTTTAGTGCCAAAAAATGCAAAAACAAACAAATTCGTTGATCTCTAGCAAAAACAAAGATGATTGAGATTTTTTTTGGTTTTTATAAGCAGGATTAATGTGGGAGATATAGAGTTATCGAATTTGTTTAATTTCTCCAGAAATGAAAAATATGCAGAGGTGAAGTATGAATATTGAATAGTTGATTTGTAAGTGTTTGTATAGAGAATGAAAACTTTGATTTAAATTTTAAATGGTTTGTTTTGTATTTAAAAAATAGAGTTCATTATATATTTTGCAATGAAGATTACTTACTAGTGTTTATAACAGAATAAATTTGGATAGATTGAGTTAATCAGTTTTGGTTTTGATATTGGGATAAGTATTAATGTAATTTCCCTTTTTGAAATTTTATTAAATGAACAATTTTTCACTTTTTTTTCTCAATTTCGACCTTAACTAGTTTTGATGTCTAGACCTCCAAATTGGCCCAAATGATCCCAAATTTTGTTATAAGATACATGAATGATATTAGAACATAAATAGGATGTTCAGGGATATTTTTTGACCCCCAAATAACTTTTTCAACCTTTTTTAATGTTCCATTCAAAGTAGGAGTCTTTATTGGTAAATTGGGGCTCCAATTTCCCTTGGGTAATTGCCAGAAATGGCTTCTCAAATGGTCCCAAAGTCACTCGAATTTCAGAACAGAGGCAGGGGAAGTGTAAGAGAAATTTTAAAATTCTCATATGAATCATGTTTCAGTTTATACGTGCTGTTATGACTCTTTCTGAAACAGCTCCCAAATCACAATTTCGACCCATGGAGAAAATGCACCAAATCTTCTCCCAATGCAATAAAAATGAGTAAAATGGATTCAAATGCTTAATTACCTAACATGATACTTGAAATACACATTAATATTATTCAATTCATCATACATTTATCATATATACATTCCTCTTTTCAAAATGATAAGCATTACCATAGCATATATCAAAATAGAGTGGAAATGGTCACTGTTTGGTCATTAAAAGTCATTTTGACATACAAATATTGGGTATTTTGAATTGAAACTTTATGATAATGGAGAATGGAGAATATTTACATAATAAAATCATAAATATATCAGGAATATATCTCCCAAAGAGTACATGAGCTCACCCAAGAATAAATCCCTCCATGAGCACGAATATGCAAAGAAAACTTGAAATGGTTGATAGAGAGGGATGAAATAGAAGAATCCACATGATTTCATGTAGATTACACATGAAAATAAGAATCCATTTAATATCATTGAAATACCTGAGTGTCCTATCCAAACACCAACTTGGATGGGAATCTTTCACCCTTGAAATTGGCTAAGGCAAGAAAACTAGTCATGCACTGGCTCTCACAATTCACAAATGACAATTTCTCAAATGATCAAAATCCATTCTCTTGGTTGATTACTGTATTTTATAAAAATACTTATCCTTATAAGGTTCCCAATCCATCCACAAACTCAAGATAATTCTAATTAGGGTGTGTGCTCATGATTTTCCATGTGTCCTCGATTTCCTAGCCTTCCACCTTCCCCAAATTTGAGTTGGAGCCCATTGAGCTTCCCCAACTCACATGAGATCTCTCTTGGATGCTCTATCTCAACATCACATGTCAGATATGTCATATTTCATCCTTTGGACCTTATTTTTGTCATATGTTTCATATCATCTTCATCATTGTTGTCATAGAGCTAGGGAATCTAGTCCAAGTGTCTCACTAGCTCCAAAATGACTATTCCTCTCCCATGTAAGTTACATTTCCTCCAAAATTAGAACTATTATGCATATGAAAAAGTGTATTATCTTTTTAATTCATCCAAGAATATTTAGGCTTCCCATGGATTCAAAATTGCAAGAGGAGGATGTCATGTGGTCCAAATTTCTAGCTTGTGTGGGCCCCATAGTCTCCATGTGTCTCCATGCTCCATTTCCACTTCAATTTTCTCTTGTATTTATTTAATAATATACATTATTAAATATTTATCACATTATAATTTCTAAACATCATTTATTATCTCCTTTAATAAAATTCCAAATGTATCCATCCAACCTAGGGAGCTAGTAGGATTGATGTAATTGTCATGCTATGCAATTATTTGAATGGGGACATTACAATCCTCCCCATCCAAGATTGCTTTTCCTCAAGCAATTTCTTATTTGTATTCTGAAAAATATTCTCCTCTTCCCATGTGGCATCTTCACTTGGTATATCCTTCCATTGTACTAATTATTCTTTAATAGTTATGCTTCTCAATCCCCTTTCCCTTGTCTTCAAAATATTTTCCGAAACAAGTGTGAGTTGAAATTCATTATCCAAGGGAGGAAGTATTTATAAAGTGATAATGTTCTGACCAATATATTTTTTGAGACAATAAACATGAAATATATTATGAATTTTACTCCCTTCCAGAATTTCCAATTCATATGCTACTTCCCCAATCTTCCGAACTACCTTGTATGGCCCATAGTATCTTGGTTTTAGCTTTTATACCCCATTATTTTTTAGAGATGTTTGATCGTATGGCTGAAACCTCAAATATAATAAATCATTAGCTTGAAAGGCCCTTTCTTCTCTATGTCTATATGCATATTATTATTTTTTTTATTTTGGGCAACCTGCAAATTGTCTTTCAATAGCTTTAAAATTTCTTGGTTGTCTTCCTCCCAATATTTAGCTTTAGGATATATACTATCACTAAATATAATTTCACCAAAGGTAAGTGCATCATATCCATATAATTATTTTAAAGGAGAAATCCCAATTGACATATGAAAGGTGGTGTTGTAGCAAAACTCACCCAAGTGTAGCCATTTTCCCATGTTTTTTCTACTCTCCCACATATTTTCTTAGGTACCCTTCAAACCATTGATTCAACCTCTTTGTTTGTCCATTAGTTTTTAGATGATATCTTGTACTTGTATTCAAATAATTGGCCACCAATCTAAAAATTTCTTTCCAAAAATCACTCATGAATCTACTACTATCTCTATCACTTACAATGCTCTTGGGGAGCCCATTCAATCTGAAGATTTCATTGAAAAAAATATCAGCCACTTGTGCAGCACTAAAAGATGATGTAAGAGAAAATAAATGAGAAATTTTTTCTATCGATACACTACTACATATATACAATCCTTACCCAAATATTTGGGCAAACCGGTCATGAAATCCATTGAGATATGGTCCCATTTTTTCTCTGGAATAGGAAATGGTTGCAATAAACCAGCTGGGAATGTAAGTTCCAATTTGTTTTTCTGACATAAATTACATTCACTCAAATATTTATGAAAATATTCCTTCAGCCCCTTCCAAAATAATCTTTGCATCAATTTCGTTTAAGTTTTGAAGATCCTCGGATGGCCAGCTAGTGGGGAATCATGTGCTTATTGTAAAATTTTGTACTTGAGATTTGAACCTTGAACCAAATAAATGATTCCCTTATAATATATCATCCCATTCAAAATCTTGTATTTATCATCTCTCTTGATTCCATCTAATACATCACAAGCAAATTCATCTTTGGCATATTCAACTAGCAACATCTTTTTCTAATCCTTGCCAATGTCCATGAGAGATAATGCATCTGCTACAATGCTATTCTTTCCTTTCACAAATTCAATATCAAAATCATAATCTTGAATCTTGCTTACCCACTTTTGTTTCCTTTAATTTAGATCCTTTTGGGTGAGGAAGTGCCTTAGACTATTATGATCTATTTTCACCACAAACTTGTTTCCTTCCAAGTAATGTTGAAACTTAGCCAATGCATGCATGATGGCCAACATTTACTTGTCATATATGGAGTAAATTTTTTCATGAGGCTGTAACTTTATTCTCTCAAAGGATATATGGCGTTGGCCTTGCTTTAGGACAGCCCCTATTCCTTCACCTAAAGCATCACATTCAACAACAAAAGGCTTAGAAAAATAAGGTAATGCAAGTATGGGAAAATTACTCATTACCTCTTTCATTTTTTGGAATGAATTTTCATCCTATTAATTCCACTTGAAATCATACTTATTAATCAAATCAGTGAGTGGAGAAGTCAACTTGGAGAACCCTTTCACAAACTTTCTATAATATGTGCATATTCCAATGAAGCCTCTTAATTCGGTGATGTTTTTGGTGATGGCCATTCTAAGATAGCCCTGATTTTTTCTATGTTTAATTTCACTCCTTTCCCAATAATGTTCCCAAAATATAATAGTTCCTTCATCCCAAATTCACATTTATACATCTTAGCAAACAAGGACTATTCTTGCAAAGTTTTCAACACAACCTCTAGATGTTGCAAGCGCTCTTCCCAAGTTTTACTGTACATGAGAATATCATCAAAGAATACCAAAACAAACCTTCTAATCTTCTTGCAAAAGAGTCTATTCATGCATTCTTGAAATGTGGCTGGATCATTGGTTAACCCAAATGGCATAACAAGAAACTCAAAGTGACCATAATGACATCGAAAAGCAGTCTTTTGCACATCTTCTTCCTTCATTCGAATTTGGTGATAACTTGATCTAAGTTCAATTTTGGAGAAATATTTTGCTCCAAATAGCTCATAAATCCTATGAATAGGATACCTATTATTTATGGTCTTCTTGTTCAAGGCTCTAAAATCTATACACATCCTCAAAGTTCCATCTTTCTTCTTTACCAACACTACTGAAGAAGCATAAGGGCTAGAGCTTGGTCTAATGAGTCCCAACTCTAATAGTTCTTGGATGACCTTCTAAATATCATCTCTGATTTTATTGGGATGTCTATAAGGTGTTATCTGAATGGGTGAATTACCCTCCTCCAAAACAATGTTGTGCTCAACCCACCTATTAGGTGGTCTACCATGTGGAAGATCACTAAAAAAAAATTCATACTTTTTCAATAGTTTCTCTATCTCCTTTGGGTTTTAAAAAACATTTATGTTTGTCTTGGGATATGGTATATGACATTCAACAGCCCATTCTATTTCCCCATGGCTCAATATAGATCTCATACTATTGCAAGTCACTACTTGATTTGGATAAGTGTGCTACCCTCTCACAACCCTTAATACACCTTTGGAATCTTAAAATTTCATCTTAGGAATTTGATAATTTACTGTATGCTCCCCTATAGAATACAGGCATTGCACTCCCAAAACCACATTAGTATTAGCAACATCAACCATATAAAATCTATCAACAAAATTATAGTTACCTACGGTGACTTGCAACTTTGGAACCCATGTTTTGCACTGCATTGTGTTGTGACCGAGAATGACAACTATGAAGCTATCAAATGGTTCAGTACGTATATTAATTTTCTCCACCATATCTGGATTAATTAATTTATGTGTGGCTCCTCCATATACCAAAATTGAATTTATTTGTGCTAATACCACACCCTTGCGTCGAATAGTGTGATAACGAGGCACTGCTGAAAGTACTAGCATTCTTGCTTTGTGTGGTGAAGGCTGATTTTATTCTTTTATTTCTTCTTCAGTTGTTGTATCATATGATTCTTGTTGATCTGATTTTTTTTTTCATCCATACCCCCTTCATACTCATCATTATCATAAAATACTTCTATGTATTGACATTTTCCCTTAGTGCATATGTGCCCCGGTGTCCATGGTTGAAAACATGTGAAGCACAATTTTTTTCTTCGAAGTCCATCACTATTTAGTCCTTCTTTCTTATTATTTTCAACTGAATATCTTTTCTAAGGCTTATTATCAGGTGCATCTCTTTTCCAAGGCTTATTTTCAAATTTGAAGTTATTCTTGGGAGGAAATCTTGTTCCAGGAAGCACATTTTGGAGATCTCTAGTCAAGCTCATTGCATCTTTTAAAGTAGTGGGCTTCTGGGATTTGACTAAACCTTTTAAGGGTTTAGAAAAAACTTATGTGAAAAGAAATAATAAACTTCCCATAGAAACATCAGCCACCTTGACTGATAATTTTTGAAATTCCATCATATAATTAGTCGAGGTCCCAACTTGCTTCAATTGTGCTAGTTCTTTGAAAGACAATTCAGGATCTTTTTGGTCAAATATCTCTAGTACCTTGTATATGAATTATCCATATGTTTTAACCTGATCATGACCCAAAGTCTTCAGGACATGGAACCACCATTCATTGTCATCTCCTTCCAAGGGCAATATGGCCATTTTTAAGGCATCTTCTTCCACCATTGGATTCAGCTGAAAATACACATCTAATTTTTGCACCCAAGTGTTAGTAGAAATTTGAGAGGAACCATAAAACGTAGGGAGTGGAACTTTACTAATGGAACAGTTTAATTCTTTATTTTTTTATAGATACTTATTATCTTCCTTCTTTTTTTTTTTTTTTTCAGCAAGAAAGTATTTATCAAATGGTACACTTATTTTACAATCTTCATCCAATTTATCCCACTCTTTTGCCATTGTAGCAACTTCAAGTTGAATGTTAGGCTCTTCTTTGGGTACAGGGAATTTAGGTGCAGTAGGCCTTGGTGTGCTCTGAAATTATTTGGGTCTACTACGGGGTCCTGGTCTTGAGAAAATATGCTCACCAATTTTCTTCTTTTCTTTTGAGTGTGCACTACTAATGTCTCCCATTACTCCTAATTTGCTTCCAAATTGGCTAACCAATAATTCGAATCCTTTCATAAGATGTTGGTTCATGTTATTAAATATAGGTTGTATGAGTTTAATATATTCCATCTTTTCATTATTAGTGCGCCCCTTCCACTCGCTAGTCATAGTTTTAGCAAACTGTACCTCTTCTTCTACTACTTCTTCTCCTCCAACCAAAACACCTTCAACTTCAGGATATAAGGGTGATGGTTTATTGCTTTGACTACTTGTTAATACCATAAGGTTCCAAGACCATTATATGATACCACTTGTAGTGCCCCTTTTAGAAATTTTATTAAATGACCAATTTTTTCACTTTTTTTCCCAATTTTGGCCTTAACTAGTTTTGATGTCTAGACCTCCAAATTGGCCCAAATGCTCCCAAATTTTATCAGAAGGTACATGAATGATATTAGAAATTTTATGTTCAGGTATTTTTTATGACCCACCAATTACTTCTGAAAACTTTTTTAATGTTCTATTCAAAGTAGAAGTCTTTACTAGTAAATTGAGGCTCCAATTCCCCCTGGGTAATTGTCGGAAATGGCTTCTCAAATGGTCCCAAAGTAACTCTAATTTCAAAACAGATAAAGGGGATGTGTAAGTAAAATTTTAAAAGTATCATATGCATCATGTTTCAGCTTATACATTCTTTTATGACTCTTTCCAAAACAGCTCCCAAATCACAATTTCGACCCTTGGGGAAAATGCACCAAATCTTCTCCCAATGCAATAAAAATAAGTAAAATGTCTTCCAATTCTTAAGTAATAAAAATGAGACTTAAAATAAACATTAATTAAATTCTATTCATAATACATTTATCATATATACATTCCTCCATTCTAAATGACAAGCCTTACCATAGCATATATCAAAATAGAGTGCAAATGGTCATTGTTTGCTCATTAAAAGTCATTTGACATACACATATTGGACATTTCGACTTGAAAATTTATGAGTGAATTAAATAGAATATATACTGATTAAAATAATAAATAAATCAGTAATATATCTCCCAAAGAGTACATGATCTCACCCAATGTGAAATCCCTCCATGAGCATGAATATGCAAAGAAAAATGGAAATGGTTGATAGAGAGTGCTACAATATAATAATCCGTATGCTTTACTGTATATTACACCTGAAAATACAAATCCATTAAATATCCTTTAAATACCTTATTGGCCTCTCCAAACACCAACTTGAATGGGAATCTTTCACCCTTGAAATTAGCTAAGGAAAAAAAACTAGTCATCCACTAGCTCTCACAATTCACAAATGAAAATTTCTCAAATGATAAAAATCCATTCTCTTGGTTTCTTCCTGTATTTTATAAACATACTTAGCCTTATAAGTTTTCCAATCCATCCACAAACTCAAGCCAATTCCAATTAGGGTGTGTGCACATGATTTGCCATGTGTCATTCCTTTCCTAGCCTTACACCTTCCCCAAATTTGAGTTGGAGCCCATTGAGCTTCCCCAACTCACATGAGTGATATCTTCGATGCTTTATTTCTACCTGACATGTCAGATATGTCATATGTTATCCTTCAGATCTGATTTATGTCATAGGTGTCATAGCATCTTCATCATTGTTGTCATAGAGCTAAGGAATCTAGTCCAAGTGTCTCACTAGCTCCAAAATGACTCTTCCTCTCCCATGTAAGTTACATTTCTTCCAAAATTTGACCTATAATGCATATTTACAATTTATTTATCCTTATAAATCATCCAATAACCTTTAGGCTTCCCATGGATTCAAAATTGCAAGAGGAGGATGCCACGTGGTCCAAATTTCTAGCTTGTGTTGGCCCCATAGTCTCCATGTGTCTCCATCCTCCATTGCCACTTCAATTTTATATTATATTGATTTAATAAGATACATTATTAAATATTTATCCAATTCTAATTTATAAAAATAATTTATTATCTCCCTTATTAAAATTCCAAATGTATCCATCCAACCTAGGGAACTAGTAGGATTGATGGAATTGTCCTACTATGCAATTATTTGAATGGGGACATTACAGTCCTCCCCATCCAATATTGCTTTTCCTCAAACAATTTCAGATTTGGATGCTGAAAAATATTCTCCTCTTCCTATGTGTCATATTCACTTGGTATATCCTTCCATTATACTAAGTATTCTTTGATAGTTCTTCTTCTCAATCTCCTTTCCTTTGTCTTCAAAATATTTTCTGGAACAAGTGTGACTTGACCTTCATCATCCAAGGGAGGAAATATTTCTGAAGTGACAATGTGCTAACCAATATTTTTTTTAGAAAATAAACATGTAATACATTATGGATTTTACTCCCTTTCGGAACTTCCAATTCATATGCTACTTCTCCAATCTTCTAAACTACCTTGTATGGCCCATAGTATCTTGGTTTTAGCTTTTCCACCCCATTCATTTTTAGAGATTTTTTTTTTGTATGGATGCAAATTCAAATATACTAAATAATTAACTTGAAAGGTCCTTTCTTCTCTATGTCTATCTGCATATTGTTTTTGCTGATTTTGGGCAACCTATAAATTGTCTTTCAATAGCTTTAAAATTTCTTGCCTCTCTGCCACCCAATATTTAGCTTTAGGAGCTCTAATATCACCAAATATAATTTCAACAAAGTTAAGTGCATCATATCCATATAATTCTTTAAAAGGAGACATCCCAATTGACATATGAAACCATTGTAGCAAAACTCACCCAAGTGTAACCAATTTTCTAAAGCTTTTTGTTGCTCTCCCACATAGTTTCTTAGGTACCCTTCCAAACATTGATTCACCTTCTATTTTTGTCCATAAGTTTGTGGATGATATCTTGTACTTGTATTCAACTGATTTCCCACCAATCTAAAAATTTATTTCCAAAAATCACTCATGAATCTACTATCTCTATCACTTATAATGCTCTTGGGGAGCGCATGTAATCTGAAGATTTCTTTGAAAATGTATCAGCCACTTGTGCAGCACTAAAATATGATATAAAATCTAATAAATGAGAAAATTGTTTCAATATATACACTACTACATATATGCAATCCTTACTTAAATATTTGGACAAACCGGTGATGAAATCCATTGAGATATTGTCCCATTTTTGCTCCGGAATAGGAAATGGTTGCAATAACCCAGGTGGGAATGTAAATTCTGATTTTTTTTGTTGACATACCTTAAATTCATTCACATATTTCTGAACATATTCCTTCATCCCCTTCCTAAATAATGTTTTCCTCAATTTCCTATAAGTTTTGAAGATCCCCAGATGGCCAACTAGTTGGGAATCATGTTGTTCTTGTAAAATTTTGTACTTGATATTTGAACCTTGAACCAAATAAATTATTCCCTTATAATATATCAGGACATTCAAAATCCTTTAGTTATCATCCCCCTTTATTCCATCTAATACATCACAAGCAAATTCATCTTTGGCATATTCAACTAGTAACATGTTTTTCCAATCCTTGGCAATGTCCATGAGAGAAAAAGAAGGTCTTCGAGATAATGCATCTGATACAATTTTATTCTTTCCTTTCACATATTCAATATAAAAACCATAATCTTTAATCTTGATTACCCACTTTTGTTTCCTTTCATTTAGATCCTTTTGGGTGAGGAAGTGCCTTAGACTATTATGATCAGTTTTCACCACAAACTTGTTTCCTACCAAGTATTGTCGAAACTTAGCCAATGAATGCATGATGGACAAAATTTATTTTTCATATATGGAGTAAATTTTTTCATGAGGCTACAAATTTCTCCTCTCAAAGGCTATAGGGTGTTGGCCTTGCTTTAGGACAACCCCTATTCCTTTACCTGGAGCATCACATTCAACAACAAAAGTCTTAGAAAAATCAGGTAATGCAAGTATGGGACAACTACTCATTACCTCTTTCATTTTTTGAAATTCCTTTTCAGCCTCTTCATTCCACTTGAAATCAATTTTCCTAGTCAAATCAGTGAGTGGATAAGTCAACTTGGAGAACCCTTTCACAAACTTTCTATAATAGGTGCATATTCCAATGAAGCCTCTTAATTCGGTGATGTTTTTTGGTGATGGACATTCTAAGATAGCCCTGATTTTTTCCATGTGTAATTTCAATCCTTCTTTCCCAATAATGTTCCCAAGATATAATAGTTCCTTCATCCAAAATTCACATTTCGACATCTTAGCAAACAAGGACTGTTCTTGCAAATTTTTCAACACAACCTCTAGATGTTGCAAGTGCTCTTCCCAAGTTTTACTATAAATGAGAATATAATCAATGAATACCAAAAAAAAAATTCTAAGATACTTGCAAAATATTATATTCATGCATGCTTGAAATGTTGCTGGAGAATTGGTTAACCCAAATGGCATAACAAGAAACTCAAAGTGACCACAATGACATCGAAAATCAGTCTTTTGCACATCTTCTTCCTTCATTCGAATTTGGTTATAACCTAATCTAAGGTCAATTTTGAAGAAATATTTGGCTCCAAATATCTCATCCATGAGATCATCAATCCGAGGAATAGGATACCTATTCTTTATGGTCTTCTTGTTCAAGACTCTAAAATCTATACACATCCTCAAAGTTCCATATTTCTTCTTTAACAACACTATTGAAGAAGCATAAGGGCTATAGATTGGTCTAATGAGTCCCAACTCTAATAGTTCTTGCATATACTTCTCAATATCATCTCTAAATTTCTCAGGATGTTTATAAGGTGGTATCTGAATGGGTGAAGTGCCCTCATCCAAAACAATGTTGTGCTCAACCCCCCTATCAAGTGGCCTACCATGTGGAAGATCACTAAAAAAAATTTCATAATTTTTTAATAGTTTCTCTATCTCCTTTGGTTGTTCAAAAACCTTTATGTTTGGCTTGGGAGATGTGATATTACATTTAAAATCCCATTATATGTCCCCATGACTTAATACATATCTCATACTGTTGCAAGTCACTACCTGATTTGGGTAAGTGTGCTTCCCTCTCACAACCCTTAATACACCTTTCGAATCTTGAAATTTCATCTCAGGAATTTGATAATTTACTGTATGCTCCCCTATATAATACAACCATTGCACTCCCTGTTGGCTTCTATGGGTAGACCCGGGTTTACTATCATCAACCAACAACACCCCTAGATCACTGGCCCTTTCGGCGACAGACCACAAAGTGGCCTGAAGTCTCACCCGAAGTGACTCTAATGGGTTGGCCAAGGAATCAAGTGTCTTGGACCAGGTTCTATGGCAATCCCACTGGTGGCTCGTAGCTCCCCTAGCTACGGTCTCTCCTCTACGCGTCCCGCGATCTCCTGCTCGCGTCACGCGATTTCCTCACCTCGCAGCTCTCCTGGCTGCAAGATATTCCTCTATATCACCGTGCGATCCTTTCCTACGACGCACACTTCCTCCCTCCCGCGATATCTCCAAACTTATCGCATCGCCGCACACGGTGCGACACGGAGTTCCTGCCCAACGCTAAGTCCTTCACCTGCGGTATCGCGCACCGCAGCTTCTCTGCCAGTGCGGTATCACCTCTCTGTGATATCCTACCTCCGTGGTTTAGCGCACTTAGCGTTGCTCATGTCGACGTGCAAGACTTATCATACAAGGCTATTTGATACAGCAATAGAGACTGTTGTACGCAATGCATAAATGAACCATAGACAGCATGCCAAAGATGTTAACCTATATATACCCTTCTATATTGTAGTGAACTGATCAACACATTCATTCATTAACTGTAAACAAAGTCCATGAACTGACTGAGAAATTCATAAGTAAACATAACACATAAACCAATCGCATAACACTGTTTTTAACATGGTTCACCTCCAGGATGGAAGTTACGTCCACAGAACTTTGTTTTATTATAGCTCAGGGGAAGGTAAAACACAGTTTTGCTGCACCGCATATGCAGCTTAAGATCCTATCTCTTAGATCTCTTTTCTCTCTATATTTCTCTCCTACAATATACTCTTCCCTCTCTTTCGATCCCTGCGGATCTTTACATACATATTCTATAAGCCAGCTACTGGTTACCGTAAGATTGCTACCGCTAATAACAGAACCAGAGCTAGGATTTTACAACAGTCTAATAATCTGCAAAACGCTACTAACAAAATAACTAGCTAGCTCCTCAACCCGTCAACCAGCTAACCAACCCTTTTACAATACAAAATACATTCTTATATAGGCAGCCCGAAGGTCGTTCCATTACAACACTGTGGGCCTATCCCAATAGTAACCCAAAACCTAACTTAGTGACAGTCGGCCATATATGTACTTGAGGTAGCCGCTTTCCGTCACACCACAGCTCTCTGCAGTCTTCCATGCTTCCCGGCACTGATCATGGGTACTATGCACCGCTTCGCTTTTCTGTCCTTCGCCTTCAATGCTTCAGCCTCATTACTCCTTCTCCTTTATGAGGGTCACTGATCCCTCTTGTCTTCCATCGCTGCCTTCAATGCAGTGGTTGAGCTCATTCTTCTCAGCCGCTCAGGTACTGTTGCCTTCTTGACTTTTCTATCTTAAAAGTCATGGTTTTCGGCTCTGCTCTCCAGCTGGAAACGTGCTACGGTGTCGTAGCTCTGTCTTAACTTCTTTCTACCAAAACTTATCTTTCGGCCAAAACTAGCAGCTTCTTCTGTAGCTGCGGGACCCTACTCCAATAGTCCCCTAACACTTACTTGTGGCTCGCCCTCGAGCCACCTGCAGTGGGCTTCTCCTGCTGTAGCTTTGCTTTGGCTTCCTGCGAATCCCTTTGCAACCTGTCACGAAATCCTGTGACTTCCCTCTGCATCACTTCGAAACTCTCTTTATAGTTTATGTAACTTGGTTCGCTGGGCTCTCTTATCCTTCTTGCCCAATGTTATGGTTTCACTCTCTTTGCTCCTGAAACCTTTTAAGAGCCTGCTAGTGTTTGAGAGGTTTTCTACAGATATCCTTTCCTCTTTATCTGGGTTAGAACTTTTATCACAAGGAAAGTCTGTATCTTCTAGCCTTCTCAAACATTTCATTCAGTCTAGGGCCTCATATATGAGGGAGGGGAAACCCATGAATTCCGTTCCGAGAACAAGCCTTTGCCTGCCTCCAGGAATTCGACTGACTGCTGGGTTCGCTGTCCTCTTCCACTTCTCTTCTCTTCGAGGTGCTCCAGGTACACATGCTACCTCTGATCATTAGATTGTTGTTGCGTTGCCTCCGCAATCTTTAGTGCTTTTCTTAGCTGATCAGATAGGTCGGTGACCTTCTCCCATTGCTTTCTTTTTCTCATTTTTACTTTCCACCTAGTGGGAGATTTCTTCTCATCATTCTTCTGCTCTGCTTTCTTATCTTCAGTGATCGGCTTGGCGTTCTTCTTCTCCTTAACAGAGACTTTGGTGACAACTTCTACTTCTGGCACTTGACTCTTCATCCTTAGCGGCTGTCTGACTTGTGCTGTACTTAATTTCACAACCCTGGGTGACGTCGTCATGGCGGACCTATGGCCACCAGGGTCAAAACTTCTCAGCATACGTTCTAGAGGTTCATCCTCGAACATAACCCACTCAGTACAAATAGCGGACATGCACTGGCTGCAATTTCTGAAAATCACGGCACTCTGTAAACACTTAGCTCTGGACACAGAACTCTTAACAACTTAACTCTATGGCTCTCAATTTTTCTGCAAATGTAACCATCTCAATTGAATACTTTCTACTTTTATGCCCCATACGATAATCCCGGATGCAACAGCCATCTAGACTGGACCCGTCGGTCATCATTCATGCTTGGACAAGACCACACCCACCATCCGATCCCTAATAAATGCAGAAATATGATCGAATTTCCCTCGAAACGTGTGTGCATAGGCGCCGGTCTCGTCGGAGATTTGCCAAATATGGAAACATTAATTATACTGCTGCCAAATCTACGGTAAGATATACGGATCATTACCTCATTAACTACCTGTCAGCTGCTGACTTAACTGGCCTTTGTCGGCTGCATAACTGAGTACGTGGCAAAACTAAGTATGTGGCACGGGGAAACATCATGCTGCTGCGATGCGACTCCGCATCACCTGCATAAAACAAAAATAATTTTTATTTTTTTCCAGTGTAGACTTGTTCCTTGTGCGATGCCTCCTTTCAACTACACTGGACATCTGCACTACCATAAACTGGCTAAGCTAGGGCTGAGAGGCAGGGTGGCTATCACTATAGGGATTAAGCTTACTACCATTAATCCATGTGGGCAATATCTCCCCATTTAGCTGGCTGAGCTGAATGGCACCTCCCTGTGTGACTTGCTGTATCTGATATGGCCCCATCCAATGTGTCTTGAACTTCCCTGGGAACTTGATGAATTTGTTGTCATAGAGGAGCACTAGGTCTCTGATCTTGAAAGTCTTATTCTTAATATGTTTGTCATGGAAAGCTTTTTCTCGTGCCTTCTGCACTTTTTGATGGAATCTAGCGATGAATCTATCTTCTTCTAAGGCAAGTAGCTGTGCTAACCTTTCCTCGACTATGTCTTTATCAGTCATCTCGGTAATCTCAGCAATTCTTAAACTGGGAAGAATATATTCCATAGGCATAACAGCCTCATGTCCATACACCAAGCTGAAAGGTGTGTGTCCCGTAAGTTTCTTGCATGTGGTCCTGTATGCCCATAATACAACGTTAACTTTGAGGTCCCAATCATTCCTCTGGCTATTGCAAATCTTAGTAAGAGCATTTTCTAAAATCTTATTAAAGGCCTCCACTGTACCATTAGCCTGCGGGTGGTAGGGAGTGCTCTTATGGTGCTGGATCTGGAATTCTTTTGTCAATGCTTCAATAGTGCTGTTCAAGAAGTGTGTGCCTTGATCACTCATCAAAATTATGGGCATCCAAACCTGCTGATGATGTTTTCAAAAAGAAACTGTGCAGCTGTAGCAGCATCGCAATTTCTTACTGCTTTGGCCTCTGCCCATCTAGTGAGGTACTCTGTTCCAGTGATAATATATCTTGCACCGGTGCGCTTTCCTAGTGGGTTGATAGGACCCACAAAATCTAGAGCCCATTTGTCAAATGCGCGCAACGTGACCTGCGGTCGCAGTGGCATTTCATCGCGTCATGAGGGTTTTCCTACCCTTTGGTAGATATCTCAGCATCTACAAAAGTCCTTGGTGTCTTTATGCAATGTAGGCCACCATAATCCTGCCTCTAGGATTTTCTACGCAGTCGGATTTCCCGGGAAATGACCTCCTACGGTTCCTGAATGTGCCTCTCTGACAATAGCGTCTTTTTCATGCGGCATCACACATCTGCGCATAACTTCATCCAGGCCTAACTTGTATAGGTGTCCTGCAATGAGGGTGAAGTCTATTGCTTTAACAACCAACTGCTTCTTTTGCTGCTTAGTAAACTCGTCAGGTGCTACTCCCGCAGTGAGGAATTGAATAATATCGGCATAGTACTCATCTACGATCTGGATGGAAAACAGTGGTGCATCTGGCAGATTGTCATCTAGGTTACTTGGCTCTTCTCCTGAGTCTATCCGCGACAAATGATCAGGTCCTGCATTTAGTCTTCCTGGTTTCACAATGATTTCAAAATCATACTCCTGAAAGAGGAGTAACCATCTACAGATTCTCCCCCCTAACACTGGCTTATTGACCAAATACTTTAACACAGAATGGTCAGTAAACATCTTGAACGAGGCACCCAACAAGTAGTGCCTAAACTTCTGCAGTGCATACACCATAGCTAAGCCTTCCCTTTCAGTTGTGGTGTAGTTATTTTCTGCTGTCGAGAGCTTTCTGCTGGAATATGCGATGGGATGGTCAATGTCTCCTTCTCCTGGTTGTGTTAAAACAACCCCTAATGCGATGCCAGACGCATCCACATGTACATGAAATGGCTTAGTCCAGTTGGGAAATACTAAGATGGGTGCTGTAACCATCTTCTCTTTAAGCATGTCTAAACTCTGCTAACATTCCTCGTTCCATAGGAATTTTACATATTTCTTGAGCAATTTCTCTATTGGTGCTGTAATCTTTGTGTAGCCCTTGATGAACTTTCTGTAGAACCCGGTATGACCAAGTACTGTCCTCAGTTGCTTAACTGAGTTGGGTGCTGGGAGGTTTACAATGATGGCAATCTTCACGAGATCTACCATCAAGCCTTGTCTGCAAACAATGTGACCCAACAAAATACCAAATGGTGCACAAAATATACATTTATTCAAGTTCAAAGAAATCTGGTACTGCCTACATTTCTCTAACATCAGTCTTAAGTCTCCTAAATGCTTGTCAATTAGTCCGAATATAGTCCAATCATCAAAATATACTTCTAATAATTTATGAATGTATTCTTTAAATACAGCAACTACTACTCTAGAAAATATAGCTGGTGCATTCTTAAGACCAAAGGGCATTATCGTATACTGGAACGAGCCCCATTCTGTTGCAAAGGTGGTCTTGGACCGATCTTCTGGATGTATTCTGATCTGATGGTAGCCTGAAAACCCATCAGTGAAGGAGTAGACCTCCTGTCCTCCCACGTTGTCTAATACCTCATCAGTGAACGGTGTTGGAAATGGATCATGAATCGATGCATCATTGAGCTTGCACAGATCGACACAGATCCTGATGTCTCCTTTTGTTTTCTTTTCTTGTACAACCATGGGGCTAACCCATTCGCTTTCTTCTACCGGCTCAATGATGCCTGCTGCTAGCATCTTATCGATTTCGTCATTTACTTTTTCTTTGTAGCACGGGTTCAATCTATATGGGCGCTGCTTAACTGGTCTAGCATCCTCCTTCAATGGTATCTTCATAACTTCTAGGTCTCCAACTATTCCCTTCATCTCTGTGAACTTGGTGGGAAATAGGTCCTGATAGTCATGTAACAAGTCGGCAATCTATCCGACTGTTTTATCATTCCAATAGTTTCCAATAGAGGCAAACTTAGGTTCTGCATCTGTGCCAATATTGATCTTTTTAATCTTGATAGGTTCGGTGATTGCTGGAATATCTAACTGTGGTCCCCCAACATCGCGAGTCCCTTCTGATTCCAGAATGTTGGTGTTGCAAGGATCCTCATCCTCATCCTTATCTTCATTGTCTCGCTTTGCTATGAAGTTATAGCACTCAAGTGCGTCTTGCAACTGAATGGTCCACTCAGGTTGAGCCTGCACTGAGATGGTGCAGTCCTTGAATATCTTGATCTTGATTATGTCTAGAGCCTGAGCAACACTTGAATGTTCTGATTCAAACGCGAAGGTAAGTAGGAAACTGTCTGTCATAAGTGACCATGTGGTCGTCCCCTTTCGCAACTCGGTCTCTGTGTACCAGTTCCTTGGAACTGTGTCCAATGTGTGAATGAATCTATGAACCCATTCATCCTCTGGAATGTCCGACCAATTCTGTTCACATGTCTGAATGTGTGCCCTGGGATCAGTTTCTCCTGTGTACTTCTGTGGGACATACTCTTTGTTGACCGAAAATATGATCTCCATCAATATTTTAATGTCATCCCATGATACGATATTTTCTTTATGCGCATACCACCATCTTGCAGGTGTGGCTCGTACTGCAAGGTCCATAGCTGCGATTCTCTACTCGTAAGGAATCTGTTGCTCAAACTGCTCAAGGAATTCCTGAATATCTATTAGACCATGATATGATGGAATTTCTGTGATCTCTGCGCCAATCCATCACAGTGATTTACTCATAAATGCACATATACGCACTGAGACTTCGTAAAGTCTCTTCTGCCAGTTCTCTAGACCAATATCGGAATCCGATGCGCATGAGTTGTCGCATTGCCAACTAATGTTCCCTTCTGTGGTTGGATTGATGTAGTCACTCTGGTTTGTAGTCACCTGGTAGAGACTATCCATGTTATGTGCCTCCTCCTCGGCTCGAATAGGTTCGATATATCTAGGACCTTGGTAAGGATCCAACGGGGCGATGCCCCGGATCTGCGCATCCTCAAAGGTCATTTGTCTTCTCTTTACGTCGATGACAGCCTTGCTACCAATCGCCCAATAAATACTTAATAGTGCTGGATACGGTCGACTGTCGCCAATGATTTCTATAACCTCGAAGTCTGCAAAAGTACGAACTCCGTCGATGTCAACTGGCACCTGTGGTAGTCGACCCAATGGTGATACTCGCTGCTGATTAGCTAACCTCAGGTGGATAGGTGATATGGCTAGCTGAGGGCTACCCATCTATTCCCATGTCTGCTTAGTTAGAACGTTCACCTCTGATCCCAGATCTAAGACGACTTCATCCATTTCAAACTCTCCAATCTGTGCTGTGAATTTCATCTCTCTTTCGGTCCTGGTATGTCCTGTAATATTATGAACAACGCGATGTGCAATGCCCAAGAGAGAAGGTTGCTGACACTGATCTATTATGCGTTGTATCTCACCGATAGCTTTTTCATTTCTCAAGATCTTCAAGCAACTGTACAGGAAGGATTGTACACTTCCTGTCGATTCATCCTTGTCGCATCTTATCGATGTGGTAGCCTGCAGTATCTGTTCTGGACTATCGTAACAAGGTGCTTGCTGTGGTACACCCGTAGACTGTGCTACCTGTGATCCTGATTGTGTAGGTTCATCAAAGGAAGCCTTGGCTTCATGAAATGTTTCTTTATTCTTCTCTAGGTCGAGTGTTCTTGCTTTACCAAGAGCTCTGCGCACCCATTCCTGTCCTATGTTTTTTTCGGTCTCCTGTGATGTCCCACTAGTGGAAGCATCGCTGTAAGTCACAATATTGACTCTTGGTTCTGGCTCTGCTTGCTCAGCAACAATAAGTTGGATGTTCTGGTGTACCGCTGGCTTAGTATCTTTGATCTTAGCTATCAAGGTAGCGCACTGCTCTATGGTATGATCATAAGATTTGCAGTAATTACAAGTAGTAGTGGGGCTCTGACAGTCCCTAGCATAGTGTCCTACAACTCCACAGTTATAGCAAGTGATTGGTCCGCGACCACGGCCAAAACCCTCTCCTCTTGCAAAGCCTCCTCCACAGCCTCATCCTCTGAATCCTCCTTGTAGCTAGGGTTTTCACCCTAGCTTGTGCGAATGAGCACCTACTAAGGAATCTGGAATCCTTAGTAGCAGTTCAATGATGTATATGAATTAAAGAAAGATAAACCGAAACAAATACTAATCTAAATACGTTCTTGAAGCAAAAGCAGTAAAAAGTAAATAACATGAAGCAAAAACAGTAAAGAAATGTATAATGGTTTTATTAATGTTACCTCCAATGAGGAGGTTGATGGAGTCCGTTGCGCTGGTCCGATGTCGGTGGCTTCGAGCTCCAAGCTGCTTCTTCTCCTTCTTCGGTGGTGGAAATGGGCCAAAAGAGTTCTCAATGGTGAAAGTAGCTTGATGGTAAGCTAGGGTTTCGAGAATAATTTTGGCAGAGGCAGGATGCTTATGATTATGTATGTTAAAATGAGGGGTCTCCACCACTTATTTATAGTTTTTTAGTGGTGGAGTGCTGGCCCATGGTTTTGGAAACCATATGGTTTAGGGCAGCTTGTTTAGGGT